>QRFB01001144.1:19024-44512 GCA_008931105.1 Oenanthe javanica | reverse complement strand
AATAACTCCAAAGGCTTATCAATTGATGATTCAAACTTTGACTTAAATGATGTTTTTCTTTGTTTTCCCTTTTGACAGGCATCACACAGTCCATCCTTGGTGAATTTCATCTGTGGAATGCCTCTAACCATATTCTTTCTGACCAATAGATTCATGGCTTTAAAATTCAAATGGGCTAGTTTCTTGTGCCAAATCCAACTTTTATCTAAATTTGCTTTGCTCAGTAGGCATGTCATTGAATTTGCCTTTACAGAGTGAAAATCAGCCATATAGACATTTCCTTTTCATTATCCAGTTAAGAGAATTTCACCAGATTCCTTATTGGCTATGATGCATGATCCAGTTGTAAACCACACACCATTATCATTATCATACAGTTGACTAATACTGAGCAAGTTGTGCTTCAATCCATCAACTATTGCTACAGTTTCAATGATAACATTTTCTTTTGCAATTGAGCCATATCCCAGAGTAAAACCTTTGTTGTTATCTCCAAAAGTAACTCCTGAGCCAGCCTTTTCCACAAACTTTATGAGCAGGGACAAGTCTCCAGTCATATACCTTGAGCATCCACTATCCGAATACTAGATATTTTTCTTTCTGTTTCCCTGCACACACATAAAACAATCAAGTTGTTTTTGGTACCCAAGTTGCCTTGGGTCTTCTTTCATTAGTTGTAACATGAGCCTTTGTTGCCAACTTTGGTTCCTTTTGTTTTGGTGAATTTAAATCCCCTTTAACTTTGGTAGTAGGCTTTTCGGGTTTAGACACCTTGGAACTCATGGCAGAATTTCCATACATTTCATTGNCACCTGTGACTAGCTTCATGGGAATATGAGGACCTTTCTCTATGCAGTGAACATAGGAAGGGTTGAGAGAAAGAAGATGCAAATGCATTTTTACCTTCCATGGAAAGTATTCGTCCTTTTCTAACNTATACATGTATGGAACTTGTGCATAGGGCATATGAACATTTGGTGCAACTAAATTAGAAGACATAGAATTCATGAGCATAGGATTGGTAAACATGACATTAGCAGTCATAGCATTTACATTTAAATCATTTGAAGACATAGGTTTCTTTTCATTCTTGCATTGCATAGACAGATGATTTACACTACCACATTTAGCACATACCTTTCTGGGAGCATACATGTTAGGAGTTTAGTTGTTGTGCTTATTAATGCCTACTTTACCATTCATATTCAAGGTTATATAATTCATTAGACATTTCATTAATGGTACTGTTGCATTCATCNAACTGAAAATTAGAATGAACAAAGAGAGATTTAAAAATTACTGATGGATTGATTTTTCCATCAGATATATATTTTTGCTCAATGTTGCTAGGTTGATAACCTAGCTTCGTTTTACAAAGTTAGAAAAGAATCAACTGATCTTACAATTTTCTCTTAAGCTTGAACAGTTGATGTGAGAAATATTGTCTAACTTCTACNCAGTAACAAAAGCCTTTTCTTTTTGTTTTAAAAGGTCAAAGTATTTCTTTTTGTAATCAATACCCTCATATGACTTTGCCTTTTCTTATTTTGGCTTTCTGCACTCATTTGAGAAATAATCAGCCAATCCACAATTAAAGCATTTAAATTTAGATCTACCAACCAAAATTTTGTTTTGATTGTTACTTCTGAACTTGGANTCCTTTTTAGGAAAATAGACTTGAAAGACAGCTACTGATTGAGTCTCCACAGCCACCCTAGGCTGTCTTCCATAGGTGTGCTTTTATTCTCTGGATTTACAACAGANAGGCCTTTGAGCATTTGGATTCCTCTTGAATTTTAGCTTTGAAAACTTCCTTGACAGAAATGCAAGGTGTTCAACAATCTCATCCAAATCATCCTANTTCATCCTTTAATCCATCAACTGATGTTCTTCTTCGATTGATCTTTACATCCATCAATTGATAATGAATGACTTATTGATTGATAAATGATATCAATCGATGGGTCTTCACATCAGTTGATGGTCTTCAATTCCTGACTTGGCTTCTTCAATTGATCTCTCATCTGTTGAGGCTTCAATATCAATTGATCATCCTTCACTTGTGCAATTTCCTGTCTTCAAATAATTACAATTTGACAGTTTAATTTACACATCAATTGATGATCTATATCAATCGACTCTAACATCACTTGATAAGAATAATATCAATTAATTTACACCTTATCGATTGAAATAGATTAAGTACACCTATGCTCCAATCCAAANATCACCAGCCATCATGACAGACTCTTCTTCACAGCCACTTTCCTTCTTTTCTTCATTTCTTTTGACCATCAAAGCCACAGTTTTCTCCTTTCTTTGATTCTTCTCAATCTCCTCATCTTGTTGTATTTCCAACTCATATGTCTTGAGAATACCATAGAGTTTCTCAAGAGTATGATCCTTGAAGTCCTGAGATTGTTTAATGGAAACAGTCATTAGCTTCCATTCTTTTGGAATAGATCTAAGAAATTTTAAATTTGTATCCTCAGTTGCATAAACCCTACCATATAGCTTCAGTCCATTTAATAAATTCTGAAATCTGCTATAAGTGTCATTGATAGATTCTCCACTCTTGAAATGAAATGATTCNACCTTATCGATTGAAATAGATTAAGTACACCTATGCTCCAATCCAAATTATCAGTTGACTCATATAAACATTTCAACTGATAAATGATTTCCTGATCAATTGATATTTATAAATTTCATATCAATTGATCAATTATATCAAACAAAATTTCTATGATTCTAAGATTAATGTTATCATCAAATTACATGTAGATTCCTAACAGTGTACTTGCCCTATCAATGACTGCTACCTCACTTTGAGAGGCACGTTCTTGTAGGTCTAGGCCAAAAGAGACTGTCTTCTTCTTCTTTCTTGAAAAGAGCTTTGAACTTGGAGAAGCTGAGGTTAATTTTGACTTCTTTTCTACTATCTCTTTTCTAACTTCTTCCGCTAGCTCCTTCACCCTTTCATAAGAAATCTCCTTAATTATCTATTTTGGAGAGTGAACAGGGGAATCAGAAATAAGAACTGGAGCAGCTTCATTTGCGGCAACAACACCAACAGTTGCATTATCACCAGCTAACTCAGGTTTTACAAAATCATCAGAGTTTATCAAAGCATCAGAGTTTGTCAAGTTTTCAGAGAATATTGGCCCAGAGTTTAAAATATCTTCAGAGTTTAAGACTTGAATTTGATCAGAGTTTGGCTGATCAGAGTTTATTACTTTAGTGTTTGCCAGATCTTCAGATATTGCAGACTTTACCAATCTTCTCCTTTTCTTTTTGGTTTCTGGCATAGGATTGACAATGAATGGCTTCATGTATGGTACTGGAGGAATCTGAGAAGCCTTTTTTACAACTTTCTTCACAGGAAAAACCAACCCTTCATTACTGTCTTCAGAATCATAATTTTCATCTTTTAACTTTATTTTCTTAGGAGAAGACTCCTTTATAGATTTTCTCTTCCTTTTATTTTGGTCTTGCTGTTGAGAGGTGTGTGTTACAACTACAGTCTTTTGGGAAACTGTAGAGGTTGGTATTTGTGCTTGGGTATCAGTGTTTGGATTGTGACTTGGGTTAGAATCAAAGGGAGCTAAACTTTGATTCACAGTCACTGACAAGAAATCCCTCCCATACATGGTAAGCATTCTCTGATGTAAGAGAAGCCTGACCCATGTGGGATAAAAAAGTTGAGAAAGTTTACCTTCAACCTCTTTCTTGGCATCTTTTCGAGTAAGATCAGCAAATATCCTCTTGTTTATACAAAAACTAACTAAACTCTGATCATGCTCAAAACTTACATCAGGTAATAAATAGTTAAAAATTAACTATAAGTATCTAGCAAAATATATAGTGTATGCATCATCATCAATTTTTCTTGCTAATTGCCTAATAATTAAACATGGAAAATTAAACTGCAAGTTGTGGGTCAGAGAATACCCAATTTGTTGTGCCAATTGTGGAATTGCATCAAAGTTGGTGCATTTGGCTGTGAAGGCCCTTGTAATGCAATCGAAGAAAAAACTCCATTCTTTTCTTAAATGGGGCCTTGTCAAACTACCCAACTTAGATAGGCTTCCAACATAGTCTACTGCTCTGAAAAACTCCTTTATTTTTCATCCCAACAAGGTCATCGTACACAGTCACTTCTGGAAGATGAAGGGCTTGTCTTACCACAGCAGGAGTAATGGAATGCTTGTCATTACATTGAAATGTTATTACAAGCTCTTCATTATCAATAAGATTGTTGAATTTTACAGAAGACCAGATTTTGAGCAGAGATTGAGCAGAGAAATTTGAGGGTTCCTGAAGAGCATACCCAATGTAGCTATTCTGTAGAAAATCTTGAATCACATAAAAATCTTGGGGTATATCAGTTTTAGATAGATGTGAAATGTAGTTTATAGTAGCAAATGTGTAGTTTTGGAACGAAAGACCTTTTGATGCCATTGAAATAGAGATTTGCAGGTTAAGAGAAATTAGGGTTTGATAAAATGAGATAGAAAGGTAAGAATAGAAGATGTGGGAGAATAATCAAAGTGAAAATATGAAATATATTATTCCCCCTCATTTGCATATTGTATATAGTGGGACACGTGGCATGAAATTATTGGAAGAGTAATCAGTAATTTAATTCTCAAAATACAGCAAGTGTGTGTGTATTTGTGTCTAAAAATGAATCGATTTTCATGAGATACACGCGCCCTTATGATTAGTCCAATCATAGAATAACAAATATGATGTCACAAAATGAAATATGATGTCATAAATACAATCTCAAAGTTTAGCATGTAGACATAGATCAAAGTTTATAGTAATCAGAGTTTGCATTCCCTATCAGAGTTTACCACATACTCTGACAGAATTTACCATAAACACTGATAGCTTGTGATCAGAGATTAGATATTCCATTGATCAGAATTTACTACATGTTCTATCAGAGTTTACTATACTCTGACAAAGTTTAACATAAACTCTGATTGTCTACTACTTGCTATATGAAGTTGAGCCACTTATCACCATCCCTAATTCAGAAACCAATCTTGTAAATATTGCTTCACACAGATGCTTGGTGAATATATCTGCTAATTGTTGATCTGTAGAAACAAAATGCATTTCAATTTTTCCTTCCATGACATGTTCCCTTATGAAGTGATATCTGATACTGATGTGCTTTGTCAGAGAATGTTGAACTGGATTTCCTGTCATTGCAATAACACTTTGATTATCACAATAAATAGGAATTTTTGAAAAGTTCAAACCATAGTCTAACAATTAATTTATCATCCATAAGATTTGTGCATAGCAGCTTCCTGCAGCTATATATTCAGCCTCTACTGTTGATGTTGAGATATATTTTTGTTTCTTACTGAACCATGAGACAATTTTTCCACCTAAAAATTGACAACTGCCACTTATGATTTTCCTATCAATTTTACATCATGCAAAGTCGTTATCTGAATAACCTATTAATTTAAAGTCAGATCCTCTAGGATACCATAAGTCAAGATTGATGGTGCCCTTGACATATCTAAAAATTCTTTTAACAACAATCAAATGAGGTTCCCTTGGATTTGCCTGAAATCTACCACATAGACAGGTGGCAAACATGATATCTGGTCTATTTGTAGTCAAATAGAGAAGTGATCCAATCATTCCTCTGTATGATGTAATATCTATAGGCTCTCTAGTGTCTTGATCAAGTGTTGTTGCAGTAGCCATTGGAGTTGTAGCAGATGTACAGTCTTGCATTTGAAACTTTGAGAGTAGATTATTTATGTACTTAGACTGATTTATGAAAATACCTTTATCAGTCTGTTTCACTTGCAACCCTAGAAAATAAGTCATTTCTCCCATCATGCTCATTTGATACCTGGACTGTATTAGCTTTGAAAATCTTTTACAGAGTTTCTCATTAGTGGAACCAAATATAATATCATTTTGACTCGTTCGAATTTGGAAACAACTTGTAGCTTCATTCTTGAATCGTTTGAACATCGAAACAACTTGAAACCTCTTGTAGGACCATTCTTGGCTCATTTGAACATGAAACCAATTCGTAACAATTTAAGGCTTCATTCTTGACTCGTTCGAATTTGGAAATAACTTGTTGCTTCATTCTTGACTCGTTTGAATATGGAAATAACTTGAAACCCTATTCTAACTTTTCTTTTTATCTCATGTTGGTCAATTAGGTCTTTTACAATGTAGGAAGAATTCTTATAGACTAGAAACTTCTTATTTTATTCCTCTATTTGATTTCTGAGATTGGTTTCAACTTAACATAACAACTGACTCTATTGACTTGAAAAGCTAAGTCCCTAGTCAACTTGTCATTTTTTTTCTTTTTAACCGTTTTATTTATCCAATCTATAGACATGATTTGGATATTTTGGATTGACAAAGCCATGTGGTTGTTCAACATAAACCTCTTCTTCAAGTTCTCCATTAAAAAATGAACTTTTAACATCCATCTGGTAAACCTTGAATTTCTTGTGTGTAACATAAGTAAGAAATATTCTGATTGGTTCAAGTCTAGCTACAGGTGCAAAGGTTTCATCATAATCAATACCTTTCTGTTGAGAGTATCATTTGGCAACTAGTCTTTCTTTATTCCTTGTTATAATTCCATCAGAGTCTTTCTTGTTTCTAAATACCCACTTTGTTCTAATAATTGATCTATTCTTTGGCCTTGGAACAAGGGTCCAAACCTCATTTCTTTCAAACTCGTTTAATTCCTCCTGCATTGCAGTAACCCAATCTGCATCCTTCAAAGCATCTTCAACCTTTTTTGGTTATATTTGAGAAAGAAAACTATGAAATAGACATTCATTCTGAGTAGATTTCCTTGTTTGTACTCTACTTTCTAGATTACCAATAATTAAATCAGGTGTGTGATCTTTGGTCCATTTTCTTGGATGTGGAAAATTCCTTGAACTAGATGCTCCCCCATTATTTGTGCCTTCATAGTATGATTCCTCTGTAAATGCTGATCCTCCCCCTGAAGTTATGCTTTCATCAGTGTTTAATGACTCAGACTTTATGTACTCAGAGTTTAAATGATCAGTGTTTGAGTGATCATAGTTTAGGGTTTCAGAGTTTGTGCTTGTCAGAGTTTGGTTAGACTCTGATATTTCAATAATAGAAGTTAGTTCTCCAATTTCAGTAACTGATTAATGTTGCTCCCCCTCAACATGTGCAGAAACTTCAATTTCTATTTTAATCATTTCTGAATCAAAGTTTAACTCACCAGTGTTTGTCTCATCAGAGTTTAGTTCTACAGAGTTTTTGTTCTGCAATTCATTTTCAAAACTCAGAGATTCCTAAGCATCTTCATCATGTAACCCAACTACTTTTCCTTCATCAAAAGAGATATTTATAGATCCCATGACTGCCCTTGTCCTTAGATTAAACACGTTGATTGCCTTTGAAGAAGTTTTAGAAGTTGTTGCATATCCAACAAAAATTCCTTCATCTACTTTAAGTTCNTTTGAATGCCCTTGAAGAGGTTTTAGAAGTTGTTGCATATCCAATAAAAATTCCTTCATCTGCTTTAAGTTCAAACTTCTTCAATTGTTCAGGATGTGTTTTGAGAATAAAACACTTACTTCCAAATATGTGAAAGTATTTTACATTTGGCTTCCTTCCCTTCATTGTTTCAAATGGAGTCATTCCATGTTTGTTTATCAAAGTGCAATTCTGAGTAATGCATGCAGTATTCACAGCTTCTACTCAAAAGTAAGGATGTAACTTTGCTCCTTCTAACATTGTTCTGGCAGCTTCAATGAGAGTCATGTTCTTCCTTTCAACTACACCATTTTATTGAGGTGTTCCAGGTACTGAAAATTGTTAAATGATTCCTTTTATTGAGCAGAACTCCTCCATTGCAGAATTCTTAAACTCTGTTCCATTATCACTTCTTAGATTCTTTAACATGTGTGGTGATCCATTTTCAATCACTGCAATATGATCAAAAATTAATTCACCAGTTTCATCCTTTTTATGTAAAAAGTATACCCAGGTAAATCTAGTGTAATCATCAACTATGACCAAGGTATATTTCTTCTTTTCAATGGACATAATGTTGACATGACCAAATAAATCAAGATGCAATAGATGAAAAGGTTGGTCAATAGAGTTTTCTGTTTTGCTCTTGAAAGATGTCTTCTTTTGTTTGGCCTTTTGACATGAATCATAGAGTCCATCAGGATGAAATTGAACTTTGGGAAGACCTCTAACTAGATCCTTTTCACAAATTCATTTATGTTTCCAAAGTTCAAGTGACACAGTTTTTTGTGCCAATTCCAGCTTTCCAAAGATGATGCCTTTCCAAGTAAACAAGTTAAAGGACCATCAGAGTTTACCTCCAAGCTTGCTTCAAATAAGTTGTTATGTATGTGACCAATAAGAACTACTTTGCCATCTTTTTTTCTTTTCACTTCACAATGAGTTCCATGAAATTCCACATAATAACCTATGTCTGTCATTTGACTCACACTTAACAGATTATGTTTGAGTTCTTCAATCAGGGCTAAATTCTCAATGATGATATTTCCAATAATAATATTGCCATATCCCAGTGTTCTTCCTATGTTTCCATCTCCATAAGATACTGTTGGACCAGCCTTCTCATCAAACTCTGAAAGCAGAGATTTTTTTCTAGTCATATGTGCAGAACATCCACTATCAATCACTAGGATGTTTTTCCTGTTTCCCTGCAATCATTTAATGCAAATTAATTACTAGATTTGGGGACCGAAACAAGTTTGGATCATTTCTTTTGAAACTTGTTAACTCTTGCAGTAGAAGTAGTTTTATCAGAGTTTATGTTAACAGAGTTTGCATTATCAGAGTTTATACTGTCAGAGTTTACTTTTCTTTTATCAGCTTTTATCACATATGTTTGTTTGAAAGTATGTTTTGGAGATTTATTTAGTTGAGGCAACGGTTCATAATAATTGTAATACAAACTATGATATTCTTTGCATGTGCAAATTGAATGCCATAGACTATCACAACGAAAACAGGGATTTTGTGGTCTATATCTAGTTTGTCTTCTAGCCTTTGAACTATGTCTCTCAGGTTCCTTCTTTTTGTTTTGTTTATAGTCAATGGCAAGGTGATTTGAATTACCAAAAATAAAACGGGTTTTTCTAGGAGCATCAGGGATATACTTATAGTTATTCTCCTTAGTAATTCCTAATTTGTCATTTCTATTTCTTTTCACCTTTTTAGGTTTGTTTTTATTAGTGACTGCCTTCAACTTTTCTTTAAGTTTCTTCTGAGAGAGTAATCATATATTTACCTTTTTATTTTATGACACAATATTCTTTTTACCTTTGTTATTATTAGAGCATTCACCAGAGATATTTTTCTTGTCTTTACTAGCTCTAACAAATTTCACAGGTTCACTCAATGTTCATTTTATGTGTGTTTCCTTGTCAGATTCATAACCTAAGGCAGAAGTCCAATTCTTGTTAGAAAGCATTTGTTGGACTCTCTTACCAGAGTTTATCCAAATTCTGAAAGTTTCCTTATCTTTAGCTATCTTAGATTTCAAATATTCAAACTTGAATTTCTAATTGAGTTTGTATGTGTATGGCATTCTCACAGTCTTTTTTAATATTAAGCATGTTTAAATTTTCAAATTCAAAAAAGTTTTTCCTAGCAGTCAGAGTTTGTATCTCAGATTTTAATCTTTCATTCTCAAGAGACTGTGATTTAAAACTAACATGTAAGGATCTAAGGAAAGACTTTAATTCACATATATTTTCAGTATCAATGTTAAAGATAGAGTCTAGTACCTTAACAGAGTTTAAGATGGGAGCATCAGTGTTTGCCATGAGTGCATAATTTGTTTCCTCTTCAGAATCTGAGGAATCCATCCAATCTTTCTTTGATGTGATTAATGTTTTTCCATATTCCTTGCTTCTGCATTCAGTAGCAAAGTGCCCCATCTTGTTACACTTGTAACACTTGACTTTTGATTTATCAACTGTTTTTTATTTTCCATCTTTATCTTCTCTTTTTCTGAATCTCTCTTTCTTCTCTGATTCTACATGCTTTTTCTGGAAGTTCCCTTGCTTTTTTTTATTTCTATACCTCATCTTCTTGAAGCCTTTGACAATCATAACAACCATCTCCATCATGTCAGAGTCTATGGAGTCATCAGAGTTTGTCTCAGACTCTGATTCACTACTTTCCTTGATCATTACAATCTTTCCTATTCTTGTTGAAACTTTTAAGGCTTTCTCTTTTGGTTCTTTAATTTTAGTTTCAACATTCAAGGCAATAGATTTTGCCTTGCTACTTTTTCTATTCTTCCTTTGCTCTAATTCTATATCATGAGTTTTCAATCTTCCATAGACTTTATCTACTGACATCTCATCCAAATCAACCTTATCTCTAATTAAATATGTTTGTAGTTCACATTCTTAAGGAAGATCCCTTGGAAATTTGGTGTTTGAATCTTCATTGTCATACACCTTATCCACCAAAGCCAAGTTATTCAATAGAGTTAGAAATCTGTCATAGATATCTGTGAGAGATTCATTCTATTTTGCCTCAAAGTATTCATATTCTTGAATTAGAACAGATCTTCTATTTTTCTTGATTTCTTTGGTTCCTTGGTATTGAACCTCTAGTGCATCCCATATCTCTTTTACAATTTTGCAGGCAATTACTTTATTTGACATCACATAGTCTAGACTATTATGCAGTATGTTCCTTACCTTTGCATCTTTTAAAACCTCTTGCTTTTCTTCATTAGTCCACTCCTTTTTGTCCTTCAGAGTATAATATTCAGGGACTTGCCTTTCTTTCATAATTGTAGATGGCACTAGTTTGGTTGGGAGATACTAACCTTCAATGATTCTGTTTATATAATCAAGATCAGTTGCTTCTAAGAACATCATCATCTTCACCCTCCATTTAGGGTATTTAGATTTCTTCAAGATTGGAATTCTGATGCTTTCATACTTGTTTCCAGACATGTTTATGTGATCTTTTAGTTGAATTTAACAACCTGGCTCTGATACCAATTGTTTGTCCAGATAAATAATTTATTATAGAAGGGGGGTTGAATATAATAGATACCAAATAATCGACACAAGTATAAAAGATGAACAACTTTGTATTAATAATGATTCTGTGTACAAAACTCTCTCAAGAAATTCACTGTTCTTAAGAGCTACAATATTATGAAAGATATGTCTTGAATGGTACAATAATGTTAACCTATGTCTGAACCTATGTCTGTGTTTATATGGACACAGTTACAAATCTAACTACAAAACAGATAATGAAAAGAATAGCTTCAATAAGGTAATTTAGACTTGCATTTGAATTCCTTCTTCACTATCCAAATCAAATTCTGATTTGTCTGTTTCTTTCACAAACTCTGATTGTAAATTCTATCGGTTGTTAAACTCTGATAGAGCATTCTTTGTTAGAGTAAACTCTGATTGAATATTCTCTGATAGAGTAAACTCTGACCGACAACTTCCTATTCTCTGATGACGTGAACAACATAAAATATGTTCTGATATTCTCTAACAGCATCAATGTTTGTTTTTCTAACACTTTATTTATGTTTTTATTATTGAAGTAAGAAAAATAATTTCTTTTTAAAAGAATATGATGACGTGAATGCATGTATCATTGATTATTAGAAGTCTATGTACTTTTATGTTAATAGACAATTAGAATGGCCAGGTATCTAGTTACTAATTGTGATATACCTCCTAATAATGTATTCCTTATTAGTTATGCATATAAACGAGAGTGCTAATATTTACAAATCATATGTATATTTTTACAGTCCAACATTATATTTTAATAATTAACATATTACTTCATTTCATATTTTTCTATAAGAGTTACTGATTTTACAAATCTGGATTTTAATAAAAATTGTCTAAGTTTTATGAGTTTTAATTATTCTCATTAATTAGTAATTATTAGTGATGCACATGATTTGTATAGTTTTAATTTATTAAATTAAGTATGTTACTGAACATGGACATACATGAAATATTATGTAATCTGTTTATCATTTTTTGTCAAATTTATGCATGCACGTGAATTTTGTAATTATTATATAATTTATATACACTTCATGATGTTTATTTAAAATAATTTATTAACTTTAAAGTCATGTTCTTGTAAATATTATATTTACGTATGGGGTCGATGTACTGTTATGGTCCATGCTTATATTATTAGCTCATTATGTTATAAATTTCAGTGGTCCTAAATTAGACTGGTTTATATTATATATTTTGGACGAAACATGTATTTATAATATAATTTTATTATATTTTTAGATTAAACTTAGGGAGCTACACGATTTAATATACTTGACATTATTTAAGGTACGAATTTATGTTTTCTCTCTCAGTTTTAAATTATAGTACAAATTTCTTATCTCGTTTTCTCAATTTTAAATATTATTTACTCGTTATATTTATTGTCGAGTATTTTGTTTTCTAAAATTGTGACCTGTACTCCATGTGTATAATACTTACTAGTATGCATTCTCAATTTCATTTCTTATCCATTATTTTTGGAATTATAGTTGCCTTGATTCTTATATTTACTTCGTTTCGCATTTTTATTGCGTCATTGCTTGTTCTGATTTGAAGAGTCGACAACTTTTGAAACCTATGTATTGGGCTCTTAGACTGATCCATGTGGGTTAATAACGGACAATGTTCACATGGAGTTCGTAGTAAAGGTGAACTAGACACTAACTCGTATCAGTATTGTAAGTATACGTGCGCGTTTTTGGAGTATGAGACGTGAATAGATCATGATCGCTATTGTGTGTTTTCTTTTTGTGGATTACCGGAGAAGGATTCTCTGTAATGTAGGAATGCTTTGTGCATTGTATGTGTTTTCTTTTCGTGGATTACCAGGGAAGAATTCTGTGTTTTGTATCTTGTTTTATGCGAGTATATGATTGTAAAAAAGACCCTTATAGATACCGACCTTATTGATTCAACCATATATTCTATTTCGTTTTCTTTTGTTTTGTTCGCATTATATTGATTCAGTGCACTTATTATTGTGCTTCTCTCTTTGTGTTGGTAAGACACAATCTATTCAGTTATATAAAAATATTTTCCTTTTAAAATATATTTGTACTGGGCATTTGGCTCACTCGTATTATGTTCTTTCTGAAGGTATTCAGAGGTAAAGTGGGAAGAGTGATGAGCGTTACCCAGACCGTAGTTACAGTTTAATTAGATCGTTAGGAAGACTTATTCTAATTGATTTTAGTCTTATCAGTATTTTCATTTTAGATATTTAGACATTAAAATTTATCAGGATTATCAGTTATTTTCTATTCGCAGTTAGTGATATCTAGATTTATTTTTTAATATTCCGCTATTAGATAATGGTCCGAAAAGTCGTGCTGTTATACCAAATATCAGCATCTTAAAAAGAGAAAATGACTGAAATACTTAATTTTGAAAATAGATGACCAGAAATACAGTTTGGCAGAGGATGTGGCCCTATTTACCCATTAATTACGTAGAGCAAGAATACGTATTTTTAAATTGTCAATTCTTGCTAGTTCAAAGTCATGGGTGTTGGCGGTGTACATGCATGTGTTGGTTTCAGTTGTTTTGTTTTTAGTTTTTTTAATCATTTGACACATGAATACATATAATTGGTATTGGAGTATCTACATAACCACATACATACATTCACCACACACATGTATAAAGAACACGCATGAACGCATGCATGTCACATATGCACACAATCTCGCCACGCTTCTTAAACATGCGTATAATATAAAATTATTATTATTGAATTATACCAACTACGCTATCTCTGGATGCGTATATCACTGCAATTTTGAAAAATCTCATCATTTTCTACGTGGTTATCAAATATGTATATACAATTTGTGAACTAAGGGCAAGTAGACAATTGACCATTGTGGGAAGCTGTATCTACATTAACAGGCTGTTTTCATAGGTCAAATCTCTGACCCAGCGACAAGTAGACACTTGACCAAACTAAGCCTTCTAAAACTGGGGAATCATAAAGACCGGATTATTATTTTTTTGGCGAAAACCAATGAATTAGACTATCTGGTTTTTGTATTTGTTTGAAGGTTCATGTTATAAACTGCATTTTGCAGGACTGTATATATAGAAAAGACATATAAATGGACAATTCTTTTACTGTTTAATACACATTATTAACCTTAAAATATCATACTAGATCTTTAAGCTCTCTGAACAACATCGCTGCAGATTTCTGCAACTATGTTCTTACAGAAAATATTAATATAGCCACATCTCTAGGGTCCTGTGATAAGTGAATTAGAGAAGTCGAAATAATTTAACTTTAGTACCTAATTATCAAACTAAGTTCTAAACGCAAATTATAAATATTTAAAAACCTAATCCTACTTTGCTGGAACATGAGTACATGTTTCCAAACTCCGAAGTAGCAGCATTAAATGTGTTAATGAAAAAGCACTAACATTGCAAGTTGGAAGTATATGGAATGGAGATCTCAGAGTGTAAAAATATCGTGATTACACATTAATGGATAATGATATGAACAGGACCTAATTACCTCTCTAAATTTTCCTTGTAACAAAATGTGATTAGCGAAAGGCAACTTACAATTACTTAAAGGAAGTAAGGTAAGTGGAGGAAACGTATATGCATATTCCATGAAAGGTATGCGCGTTTGGACTTGGTAGCACTGTCAATTTTGTATGTCTTAGTTTGCTAGATTACACTAGAAGAAGAAACTAGTCCAGGTAACCCTTTTGTCAGGGTTCCATGGGAAAAAAATATGACTTTGTATTCTTCTTACTTGTATTTGTCCTGCATGCAGACTTGCAAATAACAGCTTGAAGATGCATAAATTATAAAACCAGAGAAGCAGAGACACAGCCTGCCAAATTAAAAATCGATAGAAAGTATTCAAATTAAAAAGAAGGCACAATCTTTGTTATGCAAGACAACCTGGAATTCTGACACATGTAACAGTTTGACAAAACGGGGATCCACAGAACATTGAGTTGAGTTTAGTCATTCAATACAGAAGACACTGGTTAAGATAAATTCTGTTTCATAAGGATCCTGCTCAGTCAAACACCAGATTACGACAGAGACAAAAGGAAAGCTAGCAACAATCTTCCCCGACAATTCATTCTCAAATATAAATTTAAAACAACAAAAACAAAACAACAAAGACAGTTAACACGGATTGATTCAACCCAGACGTGCTTCTTATTTTGGACAGCGCAAATGAAGAAATTAGCTCAAATTTTGTATTAGATTAATTTTCATACTCATAGTACTATACATCCTCAACACTTAATAAAATAAACAAATAAAATTTGAACAACTTTTGCAATCCTTCAAAATATCAATATAAATTAGTCCGGTGTGCTTAGTCATGTACTCGGCATTGTTCCAACCGTATCATTCAATCTCAACAACTCTTCCAGTCACTTCTTGACAAAATTTTCAAACTCTAGCTTATGTCTGCAGTAAGGACAAGTTTTCTTTGTTACACACCAACACTCGACACAACGGGCATGGAACATATGTGAGCAAGGCAACTTAGAAAACTCAATCCCGGGTGTCAGATCCTCCAAACACACAGGACACATAATCACTTCTTCTTGGCCTCCTACCTCGTAAATCCCTTGCTCTACATCCGCCAAACGGAGATGCACTATGCTTAATCTAGCCTCGACAACGCAACCAATAGAAACCATCCCTTGGCCACGTCGATAAGCCAAATTCAGAGCATAATTAACTACCACATCTACCAAATACCGTCTTGTAGTATGATGCATGAGAGGCTGCATTGTAAGGAGATATTTTCCAAACTGATATTTACATCTAAGCGGAAACCGATCAAGCTCATGAAAAGAGAATGTAAAAGTCGGAATCGATAACGGGGGAAGCTGTTCTGTTGCTTGAATGACAGTGATGTTCACCTTGCATGTTTGTGTGTCAGTGTAGGATGGTGTATCTGATATCTCAAGATGTAGAAAATTCATGGTGCAATAGTAATGTTTGCAATATGTGGTGAGATTTTGCTTAGCTTCGTTACCAAGGTAATTCTCAAAAAATTTACCATATGACATGTTTTAATGAGTACGCGGGATCTCATATTTGGAAAATCAATTAACATGTCAGTATTTGAGAATTTTTTTTGGGGTTTCTTACCTTATTCTTCTTTAAAATAATATATAATATAAGATCCTTGTAATTCCGGCAATTTTAAAAGAAATAGTTTAATAATTGTTTCATAATTCTCATAGATTTCGACCCAAACTAATATAGGAAACCATATCATACCATATTTTAAGAAACTATTATGGCAAGTATAATTTAATTCCAGTTTTAAACTATTATTATGAAAATTCTGTTAATATCAAGAAAAACAAGTGAAATATTAAAGCACCCGAAACCTTTTTCAAAAAAATCGATAAAATTATCATCCAATCGAAAATCATGCATTTTTAGACATTTAAGTTTTAATAAACTACATTTTTATTACTTTATTTTCTTTAAAACTCAGGGAGCACGTTTTCGCAAAAAGAAAAAAACAGGCCTGCTAAATTTAATTTCTTAAACATTTATTATTCGACTTGGAAAAGTTTAACATAAATATAATTTAGTTTATAAATTTAGATTTGGGCTAAAAAAATAAAAGAAAAATAGGCCTGCTAAAAACAACCATTTCTAGACACATTAAGCCCAGAATTACTAAGATATGGCCCAGCTCAAGCCATATACAAAGACACCACTGGGCTTTTATGGCCACCTGTTTTATTAGAACTAGTGAATAAATTTAAAATGAAAATTAACATATATAATATTCAATTTATTTTATACTATATTATATTGATTATATATAAAATTTCATATTAACATTATAATAATTTCATCCAAAAAACTAAATAATTTATCTTATTATTTTAAAATATAGTCTTAATAGCATATTCATCGATATTGTTATGCCCAATATTCGGGCATGGGTCCTAGACAGGCCCAATATCATTCTTGACAAGCCCATATCATAATTGGGTTCACTTAGCATGCATGCCCCGTGATGAGTTTGTTTCGCTAGAAGAAGAAGAAATATTCTAAGGGACTTGACCTAGCGTGAGGTCACAACGCTAGCCCACCCGCCTTAAACTCGCTTCACTCTCTTATCCTCATAAAGAGTTCAATCTAAATCTCAAGGTCGGGAGGAGATGAGAGTCAGGAGAAGATGAGAAGAGAGTCGGGCGAGAGGAGAGTCGGGAAGGAGTAGATGAGAGCGGGGCGGGATGAGAGGAGAGCCGGGCAGGACGAGAGGAGAGCCGGGCAGGACGAGATGAGAGCCGGGCGGGATGAGAGGAGAGCCGGGTAGGACGAGATGAGAGCCGGATGGGAGGAGAGGAGAGTCGGGCAGGACGAGAAGAGAGCCGGGCAGGAGAACATGAGAACCGGATGGGGGGAGAGGAGAGCGGGCAGGAGGAGATGAGAGCCGACCAGGATGAGATGAGAACCGTGCTAGACGAGAAGAGAACCGACCTCATCCCGGTTCACTATCTCCTATCAATATCAAGGACATGAAGAGAGGAGAATCGGCCTTAGCCCGGTTCCTACTTTTTATCTTCTCAGCTAGCATAGCCTGGAGTACTTGGCGCCTGAAATATTCTAAGGGACTTGGCCTAGCGTGAGGTCTCAACGCTATCCCGCCAGCCTTAAACTCATTCGATCTTAAGAATGTAAAGAGAGGAGAACCGGCCCTCAGTCCGGTTCGCTTCTCATCACCTCTCTTCTAGGTCGCATTGATCTTACATAAAAAGGACTTCAGCCCGGGTCGTTCGTCCGACCCGCTTTGTTAGGCTCGCATCACTTTAAGGATGAAAAGATATTCTAAGGCCCTTCGCCTAGCGTGAGGTCGCATCGCTAGCCCACCAGTCTTAGACTCATTCAGCTTCAAGAAGAAAGAGAGAAGAGAACCGGCCCCCAGCCCGGTTCGTTTCTCATCACCTCACAGGTCGCATGAACTTGATAGAGACGCCCTCAGCCTGACTCACTTGGCCAGGCTCACTGCCTCTAGATCACTTCACTAGCCCGGAGTACTTAGCACGGATTTCTCATAACTAGTTGAAAGGCTCCTAATCTCATGGGCTCACCTCACTTGGTATTATTTGTTAATCTGAAGACTGTAGAAGGCCTCCCGGGGTAATATCTCAACATACTTATCTATTTGAAGACAGCTAGCCCCACGGGCTCTCATCTCATCAAGGGATCCGCACAGGATCACCTCTACATACTGCTCCAGTGATGCCACATCACGCACAACCGCTCCCGCGAGGCCACATCGTGCATAACTCCCTACGGGAACCCCATGCTCTACAACTCCATGACAGCCACCGGAGCCTAACGGGCTTGGGCTATGACAGTTACAGACATCTGGGAAGCTTGCCCTCCACATCCGCACAAACTTGGGCCAAAGCCCAACACGTCTGAGGATTTGGGCCTGATGGACCGGACCAATACCTAGCCCATATAGGTAACTTGTCCTCTAAGAACTACGTGTAGCTTGAACCCCTATATAAAGGGTACGTAGGTCTCTTGTTTCAGTTGAGTGGACAGTTGGCAGCAAGAGAGCAAATATTTTCTCTAACCTTCTAACGAATTAACAACAAGATCAGCTACCAAAATCCATCACTTTCCCCCCGTGTTCTTCGCGTTCTTCATCAAGTTCATCAGCAAAGTCATTATATTTTGCTCCCTGATTCCAGCAAACCTCTAAATTACTGTTATACCACTTTCTCCCTATAACATATATTATTATATTCAATATCCTATTTTAAAAATCTTAAACTTTTACTATAATTATCTAATTTAGAAAAATTAAATTTATATATTATTAAAAAACCAGTTCATGTAACTACCGAAAAAATTATGTGTATTTTATAATATTTAAATATGCTTTTATTATAATTTATTATACTTTAGATTATTTTAATACAATTATTTAGGTTTGGATTTTTTATTAAATATAAAAAATTACTCAATATGTGTTACGTGACTTCTGTGTAGCGTAAGATATTTTATTCTATTTTGTCGCAATTTTTGTATCTTTAGAAAAATGTTTTTTCGATTTGTGTTTATCGGACCCGGCCATTGTAGTAGACTTGAGACCTTGTTTTTGTTACCTTTATTTTTATGTAAATGGTAAAATCCTCAAAATGATTTTATTCTATTATTTTTGAAATATTCATAATTTTTGAGAAATTTTGATATAAATATTTTATTATTTCGAAAACAATTATTTTTATATTTTATCCCATAAAAATAATTTTTAGACTTTTTATTTTAATTATGGGATAATTTATCTTTTAATCAAATTAAGTCCCCAAATTTTTCCAAAAGTATAAATAGTTTTTATTAATATATTTTTTTTACAAATGAAGCTTTGTAGTTGTTGAGTTAATTTGATTGCATAACTAGTTAGGTCGTAATCCTGCTAGCATGATTGTATTTTTGTTTGATTTTCTGAGCCTAATTTACTTTCACTGGTGGTAGCTCGTTTTTGGCCGGACTCAATCCTAACGAGCTTTGTTTATGAGTTTATGTACCCAGATATATTAGTTGTTTTGCTATGAATCTGCTAGCATCTTTAGTTTTGAGTTTTGATTATGTTTTGAGTAGCCGGATTGTTTGGTCAGTTCTTGTGCGATGTTGGCCAGAAAATCGTTTCTGGTGCTTGGTTCTCGATCTAGTTAGTAAGATTGTATTTCTCAAGAATCTACATGTAATTTGATTATAACACTAATGTTAGAATCATAGAAATTTTATTTGATGTAACTGATCAATTGATATGAAAGTTATAAATATCAATTGATCAGGAAACCATTTATCAGTTGAAATGTTTATATGAATCAACTGATAATTTGGATTGTAGCATAGGTGTACTTAGTCTATTTCAATCGATAAGGTGTAAATCAATTGATATTATTTCCATCAATTGATGTTAGAGTCGATTGATATAGATCATCAACTTATGTGTAACTTAGACTATCAAAATTGTAATTATTTGAAGACAGGAAAATTATATAAGTAAAGGATGATCGATTGATATTGAAGCATCAATGGATAGGAGATCAGTTGAAGAAGCCAAGTCAAGTATTGAAGACCATCAACTGATGTAAAGACCCATTGATTGATAACATCTATCAATCGATAAGTCATTATTTATCAATCGATGGATATAAAGATCAATCGAAGAAGAACATCAGTTGATGGATTAAAGGAAGGATCAATTGATATGCTTAACAACAAATTATCAATTGATTGAGACAACAAAGAAGGACTATCTGTTGAAGATCCAAAGGACAAAAGCACGCCTATAGAAGATAGTCTATGATGATTGTGAAGACTCAATCTGTAACTGTCTTTCAAACCTTTTTCTAAAAAGGAAAAAGGTAAAAGGAATGTAGATAGAAACAATCCAAAAATAGGAATTGTAAAAACACACTTGTAGTATATAAACAAGTGTGGTAGCATTGTTAGAAAATGTACAAGTTAGATTTTATCTCTTGAATCAATTGTTCAGCCCTATAGCACTTTGTAAGAACATTTGATTTATTTTCTAACGTTGTAACATCGAAGCTAGGTTTCTTTTAACCTAGGAATATTGAGCAAAAATATACACCGATGGAAAAACCAATCCATCAGTAATTTTAAATCTCTTTATTCGTTTATTTTCAGTTCTTAATTTGTTCAAACATATTCTCTCTAATTCTCAAACATCAGGAAAAAAATATTAAAATAAGCAAAAAGTTTTAATATTTGTATTCAACTCCCCTTCTATAAATATTGGCATAGTTCTGGGAAATAACAATTGGTATCAGAGCTTAGGCTTTCAACATATAGAAACTTTAAAGATCAAGAACAGTCAATATGGGCAAAAAAGATTCAGGTGTGAAAATTCCAGTGCTAGAAAAAGATGAATATTTTGCATGGAAAGTGAAAATGCATATGCATCTACTCTCTCTTGACCCTTCCTATGTTCACTGCATAGAGAAAGGTCCTAATGTTCTCATGAAGCTAGTCACAGGTGTAAACTCTGATGGAACTCCTGCACTTGACAAACATTTTCCAAAACTCATCACTGAGTTCACAGAAGAGGATGAAAAAGAAGTTCTTAAAGACAAGAAGGCCATGAATATTATGCTTAATGGTCTAGATAAAGATATGTTCGACAATGTGATAAACTGTACTTCATCAAAGGAAGTATGGGATACTCTTCAAACTCTATGTGAAGGAACTGAACAAGTAAGAAAAAACAAGATGCAACTCTTGATTAAAAAATATGAATCATTTCATCTCAAAAGTGGAGAATCCATCAATGATACCTATAGCAGATTTCAGAAGTTGTTGAATGGACTAAAGCTATATGGTAGGGATTATGCAACTGATGATACAAATCTAAAATTTCTTATATCTATTCCAAAGGAATGGAAACCAATGACTGTTTCCACTAGACAATCTTAAGACTTTAAGGATTATACTCTTGAGAAACTTTATGGCATTCTCAAGACATGTGAGTTAGAAATCTAACAAATGAGGAGATTGAGAAGAATCAAAGAAAGGAGAAAATTATGGCTTTAATGGTCAAGGGAAATGAAGAGAAGAAAGAAGATGGCTGTGTAGAAGTTTCTGTCATGGTGGCTGATGATACTGTTGAAAAATCATCCAAAGGAAAGGGCAAGTGTGAATAAATTGAAACACGCTCACATGATGATTTGTATGAGATTGATGAGCACCTTGCATTTCTGTCAAGGAAGTTTTCAAAGCTAAAATTCAAGAGGAATCTAAATGCTCAAAGGCCTGGATCCCAGTTTAGAAGTAACAATCAAAAAAAAATTTGGTTGATAGATCTAAATTAAAATGCTTTAACTGTGGATTGGCTGGTCATTTCTCAAATGAGTGTAGAAAGCCAAAACAAGAAAAGGCAAAGTCATATGAGGGTATTGATTACAAAAAGAAATACTTTGACCTTTTGAAATAAAAAGAAAAGGCTTTTGTTACTGAGGAGAAGGACTGGGCTGCTGAGGACAGTGATTCTGAAGAGTTCATCAATCTAGCTCTAATGGCCAACCATGAAGATGAAGAAACTAGTTCATCATCAAATAAGGTACTAGCTACTAACTTTTTTGAGCTTACAAAAGATGAATGCAAAAGTATCATTAATGAAATGTCTAATGAATTGTACAATTTGCATGTTACTTTAAAATCTCTAAACAAAGAAAATCTCAAGTTGAGAAACACCATTGATGCCTTAACTGAGAGGAATATTTTTCTTGAAAATGAACTTGTGTGTTTAGAAAGATTCAAGCAGGAAAGTAAGGATGCTAGAGATGAACTAATGAATAGTTTGAAAAGAGAAGAATTGTTAAAAGAACAATTAGCTGAAGAAATTGAAACCATTAACAAATGGAATAGGTCTGCTAAAACTGTCAAACAAATCATCGATATTCAGGGTTTAAATACTCTAGGAGAATCCCCTAAATCAATAGACAAGCCATTGGCTGATACTTCAATGGATAAAGATCAATCGACTGCTAATCCCTCATCAACTGATATGGATTATCAATCGATTGATGCTGAATCGATTGATAAGCATCCATCGACAAGTAAATCATCAATGACTAATAAGAAGAACAATTTTAGCACTCCTATCAAGTTTGTTAAGGAAACCAAAAATCAAGTTGAGGCTAAGGTTGAGAATATCAACATAGGTAGCTTATCCAAGAAACAATTGAAAGCAAAATTAGAAGAGGTAGCACCTGTGGAAATTATCCAACCTAAGTATGACAAAAAGAAGAAGAATATGAATGGAAAAGTGGGCATAAATAAGCACAACAATTGTACTCCTGATATATATGCACCTAGAAAGGTGTGTGCTAAATGTGGTACTGTAAATCATTTGTCTATGCAATGCAAGAAAGAAAAGAACCCTTTATCTTTAAATAATTTAAATGCACATGCCATGTATACAAATGCCATGCTTACCAATTCTATGCTCATGAATGTCATGTCTTCTAATTTAGTTGCACTAAATGTCCATATGCCTTATGCACAAGTTTTATACATGTATAATCCTTTCTTTACATATGCAAATATGAACATGCCTGGAATGCCATGTAACATGCCTAATTTAGATAATGAAATGCATGGAAATTCTGCCACGAGTTCCAATGTGTCTAAGCCCCAAAAGCCAACTCCCAAAGTTAAAGTGGATCTAAACCCACCAAAACAAAAGGAACCAAGGTTGGCGACCAAGGCTCAGACTGTAACTAATAAAAGAGGACACAAGGCAACTTGGATACCAAAAGACTCTTGATTATTTTGAATGTGTGCAGGGAAACAGGAAAAGAAATCTATGGTATCTGGATAGTGGATGTTCTAGGCACATGACTGGAGATTTGTCACTGCTCACAAATTTTGTGGAAAAGGCTGACCCAGGAGTTACTTTTGGATATAACAACAAAGGTTTTACTCTGGGATATGGCTCAATTGCAAAAGATAATGTTATCATTGAACCTATAACACTAGTTGATGGTTCGAAGCACAATTTTATCAGTATTAGTCAACTGTGTAATAACGGAAATGGTGTATGGTTTTCAACTGGATCATGCATCATAGCTAACAAAGAATCTGGTAAAATTCTCTTAACTGGTGAAAGAAAAGGAAATGTCTATGTGACTGACTTTAACTCTGTAAAGGCAAACTCAATGACATGTCTACTTAGCAAAGCCAATACAGATGAAAGTTAGATTTGGCACAAGAAGCTAGCCCATTTGAATTTCAAATCCATGAATTAATTGGTTAAAAAGAATCTGGTTAGAGGAATTTCATAAATGGAATTCACCAAGGATGAACTATGTGATGCCTGTCAAAAGGAAAAATAAAGGAAATCATCATTCAAGTCAAAGTCTGAATCATCAATTGACAAGCCTTTAGAATTATTGCACTTGGATTTATTTGGTCCAGTCAACATCATGTCAATTGCCAAAAAGAAATATGCCTTAGTAATTGTGGATGACTTCACAAGATATACATGGGTATATTTCTTACACTCTAAGGATGAGGCAAGCAAATTCATTATCAATCATGTGAAGAATGTTGACAATGGCACTGAATGGAAGGTCAAGAAAATTAGAAGTGATAATGGTACTGAATTCAAGAATGCAACAATGAAAGAATTCTTTGAAGAAAAAGGTATCACTCGTCATTTCTCTGCACCAAAGACTCCACAACAAAATGGAGTAGTTGAAAGGAAAAATAAGACCTTGATTGAAGTTGCTAGAACTACGTTAGAAGAAGTGAAACTTCCTACATATTTCTGGGCAGAAGCAATTAATACTGTTTGCTACATTCAAAATATTTCCATGGTTAATCAACTTCAAGGCAAAACACCATATCAGTTCATGAAGAAAGACAAGAAGCCAACAATTAATTTTGTTCATGTCTTTGGCTGCAAATGCTTTGTACTGAGAAATCAAGGTGAAAATCTAGGAAAATTTGAAGCCAAAGCTGATGAAGCTATATTTGTTGGATATGGAATAACAACCAAAGCATACAGAGTCTACAATCTTAGATTGCACATTGTTATGGAATCTATGCATGTAGTCTTTGATGACAAGAAGATTCATGGTTGTTTGATGAAGGATTTCATGACCTATTGTACTTTAAAAATGAATCTACAAGCAATAGTGAAGATAGTGATAATGATGTGGAAATTTTAAGAAATCAAGAACCTAGAATCTCCCCATCAATTGATGTTAATACATCAACAGATAACTTATCAGTTGACAATCATCAATCGACTGATAATACATCAATTGATAATCATTCAATGGATAACAACTCTACATNCAACAGATAACTTATCAGTTGACAATCATCAATCAACTGATAATACATCAATTGATAATCATTCGATGGATATCAACTCTGCTCAACAATCTTCAAGAAGAGTATCCATCTCAGGGGGAGGGTTCTCAAATGATCAATCACATCACAATGATCATAACATTTCTAATGATCAAGAAGCATCATCATCATGGACAAATTTACCATCACAAAGGAAATGGACAAAAAGTCATCCCTTTGAATTGATTATTGGAAATGAAAATGATGGTGTCAAAACTAGAAGTGCAACTCAAAATGAATGCTTGTATAGTAGCTTCCTGTCTCAAGAAGAACCAAAAAGGATTGAAGAAGCCTTGAATGATCCTGATTGGGTAATTGCTATGCAAGGAGAGTTGAATTAGTTTGAAGGAAGCAAGGTATGGAAGCTGGTGCCCAAACCAAAGAACAAATCTGTTATTAGTACAAAATGGGTGTTTAGAAACAAAATGGATGAATCTGGTACAGTGACAAGAAATAAAGCAAGATTAGTGGCAAAGGGCTATTC
>QRFB01001144.1:0-18720 GCA_008931105.1 Oenanthe javanica | reverse complement strand
TAGCATATGCTGCTCATGCAAATTTCAAGGTGTATCAGATGGATGTGAAAAGTATTTTTCTCAATTGAGAACTAGAAGAAGAAGTATATGTAGAACAACCTCTTGGTTTCATTGATCCTGTTCATCCTGGATTTGTATACTATCTTCTCAAAGAACTTTATGGATTGAAACAAGCACCTAGAGCCTGGTATGACACATTATCAAAATTCTTGATTGAGAATCACTTCACAAGAGGTACTGTTGATAAAACTCTCTTTCATAGAAATGTAAATGGCTCTATGATTCTTGTTCAAATCTATGTAGATGACATTATTTTTGGCTCAACTAATGAGAAACTTTGTCAAAATTTTGCTAAGTTGATGCATAGTAAATATGAAATGAGCATGATGAGAGAACTAACCTACTTTCTTGGCTTGCAAATCAAACAAGTTAAAAATGGTATTTTCATAAATCAAACCAAATATATTTCTGATTTATTAAAGAGATTTGATTTAAGTGAATGTTCTTCTGCTAAAACTCCCATGGCCACTGCAACTAAACTTGAATTAAACACTAAGGAAGCAGAAGTGGACATTTCAAGTTATAGAGGTATGGTTGGCTCATTACTTTATTTAACTGCAAGTAGGCCAGACATAATGTTTGCTACATGTCTTTGTGCTAGGTTTCAAGCTGATCCTAGAGAATCTCATTTGATTGTAATAAAAAGAATATTCAGATATCTCAAGGGAACTCTAAATCTTGGAATTTGGTACCCTGGAGATTCTGGATTTGATCTAATTGGATATTCAGATGTAGACTATGCAGGTTACAGAATTGACAGGAAAAGTACTACAGGCACCTATCAATTTCTAGGAAACAAGCTTGTATCATAGTTTAACAAGAAACAAAACTCAGTGTCTACATCTACTGCAGAAGCTGAATACATTGCAGCTGGAAGTTGCTGTGCACAAATTTTATGGATGAGGAATCAACTATTTGACTATGGGTTCAACATGAACAAATTTCCTATTTTCTGTGATAATACAAGTGCCATTGCTATAACAGAAAATCCTGTACAACATTCCAGAACCAAGCACATTGACATAAGGTATCACTTCATTAGGGAACATGTAATGAATGGTACAGTTGAATTACATTTTGTCCCTAGTGAAAGACAACTTGCAGACATTTTTACCAAACCATTAGATGAATCTACTTTCAATAGATTGGTCTGTGATTTAGGTATGCTTAATTATATTTAATCCATTGAATGTCTGACAAGTTATGTATTTATATTAATTTTAGCCATTGACTATGTTAATCTATTGATTCTTCCATAATCAATTGATAAATATCTTACTTATCGATGGATAGTTTTAGCTATCGTCAGATAAATATATCAATTGATGATATATTTACTTATCGATGAATATTTGTAGCCATCGACAGATAAATATATCAATTAATGATATATTTATTTATCGATGGATAAGAGTACCTGTCGATGGATAAGTTAATTACCAATCGATGACATGGAATTTAAAGGGGTCCATGTCATCCATCGACTTGTAAAAAAATCTAGCCGTTGATTACTTATTTTATCAATTGATTAATACATACATTCTTGTATGTATAACAGTCGATTGCCAGAAATGGTAATTTCTGCATTTTCATTTTTCTTCCATCGGTCGATTAAGTTCTATTTTGAGTAAGAAATTGGTTGGGAACTCAGTAAATATAAATAGTGAGATTAAAATATCTTTTAATTCTTACTTACAATTTTACTAACGATTTCTCTACCTCTTTCTCTTTCTCAATCTTCGAACTAACTCTGTATCTATCTCTTGCTAAGAACCCTAATCTATTACTGTCTAATTATTGTTTTTGCTTTATTACTAACAAGTTTTCCAGTTAATTCTTATCTATATCTTTAAACATGATTATGGCATCATCAAAGAAAGTCTCACAATCAGGATTCTACTATGAGCTCAATAACTTCGTTGCTTGTACCATGGTGGAGGAAACCCCAACAAAATTCCATCCTCTAATTGAATTTCTAAGGATTTCAAGGATTTCAAAGGGCCTCTCGGAAGCACCAAAAATAGTGTGCAATCTAGTTGAAGAGTTCTGGACAACAACAGAAGTAGCAAATGATTTTTCTTCAATCTCCTTTGTTTGCAAAGGACAAAGGTATATTCTAACCACTGTGGTCTTAGGTGAGTGTTTAAACATTCCTGGAAAAAATACAGAAAATGCACCCACTGACACAGAGATAAGAAGCATGCTTAGAGAAATCAATTACACTGCTCCTGATGCTAGTCTAAGTAGTATTGTTAGAAAGGATCTAAGAAAAGAATGGTCATATTTCTTTGATGCTAAAATAATGTGTTTTTCTAGTAAAGTTAGTAATTTTGATGCAATAACAACAAGTATGCAACAAGTAGGTTATAGCATTTTATATGATAGATATCACAATTTAGGAAGAATGTTACTCAATGAAATATCTGTCAAATTAGGAAACGAGGTTAATAGATCTAATCTTATTTATTATGCTAGATTTATCATGATTATTATTAACCATTTTATCAAGGACATTGAGATTGATAAGAGTACAAAAACCCTTGAGTGTTGTACTAAAAAAGGGTCTTCAAAGACTTGGTAAGAATCAATCTTCACAGCAATGTGGAATTGATTTATCCACCTTCTGGTTAGGTATTTATCTCAACCTTAACTTCTTCCAATCCCCAATCTTCTTTGCCTTTTATGGTCATGGAGGCTGTTAGCAATGACCCCAACCCTCCTACCCAAGCCACACATCTAATTTCTAAATCCAAATCTAAAAAGCCAAACTCAACAGGTTCCCAAAAACCTGTTGTTATAAAATCCAAGAAAAGGAAAACACCTAATGTGGTAGATATATTAGAGGAGAATGTAGGTGGTGACGGAACTTGGGAATATCAAAGAACCCAGAAGAATAAGGAGAGTGAGGGTGTGCAACCTAAGCCAAGCCACTCCACAGTCTCTCAAAAGACTGTGGATGTTAATATTAAAAATATCACATCTCTATTGGCATCTTCTCAAAAGGATGACAGTATTGAAAATAGCCCACAACCAGGGGCACAGTACCAATCTGGGGACAAACCATCCAAATTTACAAAAACCTATGGCATGAGAGAAAAGAAAGTCACCTTCGTACATGGGGAATCACACACTGCAAAAACACATGAAGCTGTGGTTGAGCCTTCTCAAAGTCAAGTTGATGCATCTCATATAAATGATGAGATGCAACCCCATTCTCTCTCAATTCTAATCCCTTCTATTCTTCATCCCCATCTCACCAAATTTCTTTAGAAAATATTATGATAGATAATCATACATTTTCAGATTCTTCTTCTTTATTTTTCAAGGAGAAGTTAACACTCTTTCCTGAATTTTCTTCCCAGGAAATTCAGGATTCCATTTCTCATGTCATTACAAAAATCACTTCTCAAATCATTACCTCAACTGTTTCTACTCTATCAATTGATGTTCATTCATCAATTGATATTCAACCATCGACTAATAAGCCATTGATCGAAACTCAAGATCAATCAATGGGTATGCATCAATCGATGGATATCCCAAACATTTCGACTGATAATATCTATACATCAATTGATGCTCAATCAATTGATGTTGCACAAACACTCTTAAGAATGAGTGAGTTAAGTGAGAGGCAGGATTGCAGCCAGGAAAAAGGAGAGGGAGTGAGTGAGGTCATTCCTATTTCTTCCAGGAATGTGAGCGAAACATTTGAGGCCCTTAGAAGGTGCACAGGATATGAGTGAGGGAGAGGTGAGATTTCAGGATGAGATCCTAATGCAAAATAGAGAGATGAGTGAGAGAGATAAAATAATTGCACTATTTGCACATGAGTTGGAAAATGAGTTGATGTCAGAGGAGGAAGTTGTCAAGGAGATGGGGGGAGTATGAAATGCAAAAGCTAGTGGGAATGAAATTGATAAGGAAATTGAAGATGAAGATGATGTTGGTGACTTGGATCCACAAAATTTCATTCATCCTGATCCACAATATCAAGGGTTGGCTGCCTCACAGGAGTTGGAAAATGAGTTGATGTCAGAGGAGGATGAAGTCAAGGAGATAGGGGGAGTATGAAATGCAGAAGCTAGTGGGAGTGGAATTGATAAGGAAATTGAAGATGAAGATGATGCTGGTGACTTGGATCCACAGAATTTCATTCATCCCGATCCACAATATCAAGGGTTGGCTGCTTCAAGTATGAGGGATGCAGAACAACTATTGGGAATAGAGCATACAGAACAGAGGACCAGGAATATGAAGGAGAGCATGCCAATACAACAGAAAAATGGTATATGGCACCTGAAGATTTAGAAGATGATTCTGATGAGGAGCCATGGATGAGCACTATTGATGGTTCCTTAGAAGCTACTGAAACTGAGATTCTTTCTCAATATAGGAGGGCAATGGTGGAAGGAGAAATTGAAGATCCCAATCAAAGGAGAATTGCTCACTATATGAGGGAATCACTGAAAATTCAAAAGATTATAGTGACAAGAGCGAAGAGAGAATTGGAAATTATCAAAGATTCTATCAATTCTAACAAGGATGCATTAGAGAGAAGGTTGGATGAGAAGCTACCAATTAAAACCATGGGTCAAATCAAGGACAAGCTTTTCAAGGAATCCAAGAATTTTACAGCTTTGGAAACTAGAGTGGGGTCTCTAGAAAAGAAGATGGATGATATTATTGAAGGCCAGATTCTACATGCTTCCATTCTTCAGAAGTTTCTTGACAGAATGCCACCACCTCCTCCAATTGATGATAACAAAAAGGAGGAGAATACAAAGAAGAAAGATGGTGATGGTGATGGCAAAAGAAGTGGTGGTTCTGGTGTTGGTGGTTCTGGTATGGACAAGTTTAGTGGAATTGGTGGTTCTGCAGTAAAAATGACTAAATATGGAAGCAACATGGATAATCAATCTTCAAAGACATCTAAGTCACCCAAAAATGATTTAGAACAGAAAAAGAAAGAATTCAAGAAGTTTGAAGATGATCTAGAAGCTAGAAGGATTTCTAGGGAAAGAGAAACTCAATCAATGATTGAGAGGGAAAGGAAAAGAATTGAAGATTTGAAGAAGAGCACTGAGTTAGTGACAGAGGTAGCAGAAAGAGGAAACTTGGATGAGTTCATTGCTCAAACAAGATTAGTGAATGAGAATGCAAAGAAGGCTGCCAAAGAAAGCAATTCAAATGCAGAAACGTTTCTAACAATTGATCTTGAAGCCAAAAGAAAAAGGGCAAATCCATAATGATTGAAGAAAAAAAGAGAAGGAAAGAGCCAGTTGGCCAGAAGCTTCTTCAAGGAGCCATTTCCTCAGGATTGTCAGATGCTGCAAGAAGAGAAAAGGAGAATGAAGAAATTGCAAGGTAAATGGAAATGGAATGGAACAAGGAAGATCAATTAATAGAGCAACCACTAAGGAAAAAGAGGAGAATAGCCATGGCTAAGAAAAAGACAATTTCTACTCAAGAAAAGGTGGTTCAGGAAAACCTCCAGGATAAACAAGAAGAAATCAAGAAGGAGGTAACAATTGAAGGATAAGATTTGAAAGGGATACCAGTAATAAGTGAAAAAGGGTTGATAAGAGTCAGGACTCACCTTGCAACCTCTAACCAAGAAGAATCAATGAGGTTGGAATATGAAAATGGATTGAAAATCACTTATTCATTGAAGGTGATAATGAAGCAAAACTACAATGTTCTGAAGACCATTCTTCCTCTACTCAACAGAAAGTACAAACTCAACACAAAAATTGCTCAGGAAATTCAACAAAAATTTCAAAGCTAAGGAGATCAAAGGCAGAAGCTGAACCTGATTCACCCCTTAAGCTATGGAAGTCTCAAGTCAAAAAGGTGGTGTTGGAGCCAAAGTATGCAATGATTTTTACAGATGTGGAGGTCAACACAAAGTTCTCTGATATCTACAAATATCTGGACAAAATCACAGACGAAAAAATACATTACCTTATGAGGCAACTTAGAGAAACTGACAGAGATGAAGCAATTTTGAGGAGTTCTTTCATGAGGCAATTAAAGGAAAATGTTGAGAAGAGAAGGAAGAAAAACTAATTGGATTATGAAGATGGTGAAGACATTGAAGCAGCTTGCAGAAGTTATTCATCAAACTGGTACTTTCAAAATTCAAAAGTGTTGTTTAAATTTCTTGATTCTCTCTGAATGAAAATAATTAGGGATTTTGTTATCATCAAGTAGATTTATGCATGTTCATATCATAGACACAAATAGGGGGAGATTGTTAGGAATCTACATGTAATTTGATGATAACACTAATCTTAGAATCATAGAAATTTTATTTGATGTAACTGATCAATTGATATGAAAGTTATAAATATCAGTTGATCAGGAAACCATTTATCAGTTGAAATGTTTATATGAATCAACTAATAATTTGGATTGTAGCATAGGTATACTTAGTCTATTTCAATCGATAAGGTGTAAATTAATTGATATTATTTCCATCAATTGATGTTAGAGTCGATTGATATAGATCATCAACTGATGTGTAACTTAGACTGTCAAAATTATAATTATTTAAAGACAGGAAAATTATACAAGTGAAGGATGATCGATTGATATTGAAGAATCGATGGATAGGAGATCAGTTGAAGAAGCCAAGTTAAGTATTGAAGACCATCAACTGATGTGAAGACCCATCGATTGATATATCGATTGATAACATCTATCAATCGATAAGTCATTATCTATCAATCGATGGATATAAAGATCAATCGAAGAAGAACATCAGTTGATGGATTAAAGGAAGGATCAATTGATATGCTTAACAGTAAATTATCAATTGATTGAGACAACACAGAAGGACTATCTGTTGAAGATCCAAAGGACAAAAGCACACCTTTGGAAGACAGTCTATGATGACTGTGATGTAGTTGTCTTTCAAACCTTTTTCTAAAAAAGTAAAAGGAAGGTAGATAGAAATAATCCAAAAATAGAAATTGTAAAAACACACTTGTAGTATATAAACAAGTGTGGTAGCATTCTTAGAAAATGTACAAGTTAGATTTTATCTCTTGAATCAACTGTTCAGCCCTAGAGCACTTTGTAAGAACAGTTGATTTATTTTTTAACTTTGTAACACCGAATCTAGGTTTCTTTTAACCTAGGAACATTGAGAAAAAATATACACTGATAGAAAAATCAATCCATCAATAATTTTAAATCTCTTTATTCGTTTATTTTCAGTTTTTAATTTGTTCAAACATATTCTCTCTATTTTTTAAACATCAGGAACAAATATTAAAATAAGCAAAAAGTTTTAATATTTGTATTCAACTCCCCCCCCCCATTCTACAAATATTGGCATAGTTATGGGAAATAAAAGTATTGCTCAGGGTGCTAGCAGCTTGTGTATGTATTTCTGGGAGAAACTTCTTTGTTTTAATACTAGTTTGGTTTAGCTTTGATATCCTTTTTGCTGTTCATTTTTCGGATACCAGAAACATATTCTGACTTCGTCAGATTATCTGATTAGTTGTTTTAATATTGTTAGGTCCAAAATCATCATAAAAGTGGGGGTTAAATATGATGTGGTAAATTTTTTGTTTAATAACGGATTAAGTGTTTGTGTTCTTGAGATATAAAAATGGTAGCAATTGAAACACAACGATTCAGAAAAATAAAGATATATTATTAATTCTCTGAGGTGCTACATTTCTAATCAAAAGATTAGATTCAATGGGTTCAATCAATATTACAACAGAAATATAGTTGGGTGAGTTTAATGTATGGCTTTAATGGAGTCTCCCATCTGTATGTCTTGTTTATTGAAGATAAATGAATTCTTACTATCTGTATTGATTTCACCCATATATTCTGTAGACTTTTTGGAAATTGATTTTCTAACAATGTACAAGTCCTTTGTTGCGCTTGTACATGGTGAGTGGTACATAGCTTAGTTCGTTGCGCCACTAAGTAATTAATTTGCGCCTTGTACATAGCTTACCCTTGTAGAAGCGCCACTTAGTATCCTTTAATAGAAGTTTGTTGCGCCACTAAGTAATTAAGTTGCTCCTGCATTCTCAATCCATTGTGTAGGCGCCACCAAGTTACCACATAGAGTTTTGTTGCGCCTTAAATAGATTATGTTGCACCGGCATTCCCATTCCCATTCCCTTATACAAGCGCCCCAAACCTTTACTTAGACTTCCCTTAGCTTTGAACATGGTTTGTTGCACCTAAGCAAATTTTGTTGCGCTTCACACAATAATTCAACTGTGTAGGAACCATCAAATGTAATATTATTTTCCTTAACAAATATTTTGAATTGCTTAAAATATTTACCACTTGGTTTTCACTCTACTGGCTTGATCAACTGATTTTCTTCTGATTAATCAAGACAATTCTTTTCTTGCTGTGCTGAAACTTAGTGCACTGGTCTGGTTCACAAATGACTAACACTGAATTGAATTCCGTTGTCTTCTGTTCCGTTTCAGCTGATTAACCTTGGACTGTTGCATTGCTTCTGATCACTGAAACTCTTTGACATTTATACTTAAATCATTACACTGTCTTTAGTATGAAATCTTCTGAACTCTTATTTGTTGCTGAGACCTGAACATATTAATGAACTTCTCTCGCTGAAATTCAGTAAGCCTTTCATTTTGAATGCTCTGCAATGATGTATGTATGATTCCTGTTTATATGTCTTTCTAGATTCCTGTACTGCAAATTAGTATTATTTGACTGTCATTGTTTCTTAGTTGAGTTATCGTTATCACTATTATATATTATGTTACATTATATTTTACAAATATCAAAGCTGTTGTTGTACATAAATTTATGGTGTCAGTAGCTTTGTAGTGATATGCTTTTGGTTGAGTATTTGCTGTGTATATTGTTGTGTTTTGTTGGTTCACCAGAATCCATGACCTGTGCTTTGTTTTTGGTTGGGAAAGGAGTCTCAGAGCTCGGTTTTTGATCTTGTTTACATAGTTGATTTGATTGAATGTTTAGCAGCTTGTAGATGTCATTTAGGTTGAGTTTTGTGACTGATTTTTGAGTCATCGGAGAATTTTCCGACCCGGACCCGACGACTTGATCAAGGAATTAGTCCCAGGCTCTGTTGTTGTATATGGGTGAGTGTAGGATGCTGGCGAGTTGATGATGTGTGTGAAGGGAGGTAGAACCAAGCTAGAAAAAAGGAGGGGGGGTGTTCTTGGTTTGGGTAGTTTTGATATTCAATAGCTTTAAAGCCCAACTTGAAGATGTTTCTGGGATCTGATTTTTCAAAATTATTTCAAAAATTATTCTTTAATTCGAAAAAAGTTTTTAAAAATTAAATAAATTATTTTGATTTCAAAATTGATTTAATTTAATTATTTTAATTTATTTAGATAATAATTTATTTAATTTAAATTGATTGATTAATTTATTTTAATCAATTAATTAATTTAATTAAATATTATTAAAATATAATTAAAAATTATTGTATTTAATTATTTTTAAGAAATAAAACTGATTTATTTATTTCGATTTATTTATTATTTATTTATTTAATAATTCCTTTACCCGTTTTAAATGAAACAAATTTCTTTGAGACCCTAAATATAATCCAGAAGTGATAAAAATAGTTTCAATTTCCAAATTTATTTATAAACCCTGATTAATATTTTATAAAATATTTTGAGGATCCAATAATTATCTAGAGATGATAATAATGATCCACTTTGACTCAAATAATATTCAGAGTCTACTATTAATTATTCGACTAATCTGTTATTAGTGGGTCTTATCTGTTATGTGATTTATGTGCGTATTTGCCTACTAATTGATGTTACTTGTTTATTAATTGTTATTCGAGATTGATACAACGTATGGGTAGATAATAAAACATGAGATATACGTATGTTTAGAGCTGTATGTCTGTCTAGCTGTCTAAAATAGAATATTTTACTTGTAGAAATGAGTGGGGTAGCAGTTAGAGACTAACTTACCTTACCAGTTATTTTACTAGTGACATTACCAGACAAGTATTTTCTCCTTGATCATCCTAAATACTTTTATTTTACTGTTTTCGATTATTCGTATCATGATAAATAGTTATTGTTCAGAACTATTTATGATTCTTAAATATTTTTGTGTAAAAGAATTACTTGATATTGGTACTCTTGATATTAGAAGTTGATTATAATAAACTCATCATATCCAACGAATTATTGTAGTAAATAATCAGGATATGGTCTGTATTTAAAACTAAACATACCTTTGAGTTCAGATGCTCTATTGGATTAGAATTTATGTAGCGTAAGTGGCCGTTAGATAGGTCCATCTTCCTATATGCTAACATTACTTGCCTATTTAGTTCCTATTGAGAAATCCTTGTTATATCTATGGGTATAGAAATGTACCAATGAGCTATAAAGGGATCCTATTGCCTTTGAACTGATTAGGGGGCAGTAGTGTTTATATGATGTATCCAATCCATATTGTCTGTGTGGCTATTATATATTGTGATTCTGCAGATGATTCATTTCTATGACATACTACACTATTTAAGTTTTGATATAAACTGTGAGTTATTTACTGATCGATTTTCATTATAAATTAATTTACATTTTCTTTCTTTATTCTGATTCTTATATCCTGGTTTTATTTCAAATGTTTTAGATATACGTGCTGAGCAATTCTTTGATTCACTCTTGCTTTTTATTAAATTCAGTATGAATCACAGCGGTAGCTCTAGCGCGCATAAAGAACCTCAAGTGTTAGGGTGGCTCGCTTCTCGGATTTCCCAGTTATTTAGTTGTTTATAGTTTTGTTATAGATAGAATGTGTAATAAAATGAATTTAGACTTAAAATTTATCCAAACTTATGGATTTGAGTTGTTGATTAGTAGTTGACTTGTAATAAAGTGGTTTGGTTTACTTTTAGTTTTTGGCTGCTTGATTTCATACTATAACCTGTTATCGACCCTTGATTATTTGGCGAGGTCAATGCGCACCTGATTTATATTATTTTATTATTGATTGGTTGGTGACCCCCAAATTTAGACCCCGAATTTAGAAGGCATCACAGTTCAAATATCAACTAACCGATCAAATCTCGTAAAAATAATTTGAAAATATCATACTTAATATTTTCAGTTTAAGGATTATACTTTTGTACCACTAAGAGACCCCCAAATTATGTATCTATATATTCTTAATTCCAAAACTCGCCCATTTTCCATGGATATTACCCACCCACTATTTTTATATTAAATTATCCGACCCTACCCATCGGGATATATCCATGAATACTATCCACGGTTCTTTCCAATATATTTTCTTTTATTCCACGGATATATCCATCAAACTCATGACCCAATTACCTTAATCAACCAAATCAAATATCCACAAATCTTGCTTTCAGTTATTCTACATGATCGAATCTGTCAAATTTAAATTCAAATCTAGCCTATTCACAGTTCTTTCCACGGTACTTTCTTTCATCCTCTCTACCTATTTGCCATAGCTATTTGATCAAATGGAGAAATCGAGTTAGTAATCTTAATGTTTACCTTCGATGTTCATTTCTTTAAATAACTGAATCATGTGATGCTTTGATGTAGGTTGTAAGTACCTTCCTCTGGGTCCGGTTTGATCTTCTTTAGTCAGAAATTGTACGTTATATAATACGGTACATATTTATGAAATCATGCTTTTTAGTACTAATGATTGTTCTTACTTTGTAGGCCAAAAGTTACATTCTGGAACTAACTCTCTCGATGCGACTCATTCCACTGGGATGCATACCAGATGAACATCATGCTTCTAATGGAAACTTCCATCCTAATATTTAAATTGTAAATTCAACGCATGTTGGCATGTGTTTTGGTTCATTTTTTATATCTTCATATTTCGTCTATTGTAGATGCTTCTTACTTTTATTTTTCTGTTTTTGTTATGTGAACAGACAATACGAGAAAATTGAAAAATACGCCATCACAGACGAATTTTACTGTTATTTGGTAGTCAGGTGTGAATTATGTCATTTATGGCAAGTTATTACGAAGAGCAGTATTTTACATGTCTTTCGAGTTTTTATTAATAATTGTTAATGATTGTATATTATTATTGTTTATTCGGGACCACGAATTCTATCGATCAAATGTTTTATAATGATATGGTTAAACTACGATACTAGACGACTTTCAAATAATAAGTTGTTTAAAAAGAACAAAAATAAGGAATTTAAAAATATATATATAAGGAAAACCAGTGTGGGAAGTACGGGCAAATAGGCTAGTTTATGCGTAAACAACTAAACATATGATATATATATATATATATAATATTAAAATTTATAAAAAAAATGAAAAATAATTATCAAATTAAAATATTTGAAAATGTATGAATAATACAATAAAATCTCTATAAATTANTATTTAAATTGTAAATTCAACGCATGTTGGCATGTGTTTTGGTTCATTTTTTATATCTTCATATTTCGTCTATTGTAGATGCTTCTTACTTTTATTTTTCTGTTTTTGTTATGTGAACAGACAATACGAGAAAATTGAAAAATACGCCATCACAGACGAATTTTACTGTTATTTGGTCGTCAGGTGTGACTTATGTCATTTATGGCAAGTTATTACAAAGAGCAGTACTTTTTTACATGTTTTTCGAGTTTTTATTAATAATTGTTAATGATTGTATATTATTATTGTTTATTGGGGACCACGATTTCTATCGATCAAATGTTTTATAATAATATGGTTAAACTACGATACTCGATGACTTTCAAATAATTAGTTGTTTAAAAAGAACAAAAATAAGCAATTTAAAAATATATATAAGGAAAACCAGTGTGTGAAGTACGGGCAAATAGGCTAGTTTATGTGTAAACAACTAAACAAGTGATATATATATATATATATATATATATATATATAATATTAAAATTTATAAAAAATGAAAAATAATTATCAAATTAAAATATTTGAAAATGTATGAATAATACAATAAAATCTCTATAAATTAATAATATCAGAACCGATAAATTCTATTAATTTATTAAGATTATTAATAATCGAGATAAAAAATGTACTATTACTATTATGTTAGATAAAAAATTATTGAGCGTGATGAGATAGCTCAAGTGGTAAGTACTTATCTTTTATCGTCCTTAATTAGTATTAAAACAAGATCAAAAATTATTAATTTATTATGAATTATTAATATATCGATTATTAATTAGTTGAGATTTTTTTATAGTCAACGGAAAATGATACAGAGATACTCATTTGTAAGACATATGAGCCTAATTAATATTAAAAAAAGATCAAAAATTATTAATTTATCAAAAATTATTAATATATCGATTATTAATTAGTTGGGATTTTATTATAGTCAACCGAAAATGATACAGGGTTAAAGGATAAGAAAAAAAACAAAACTTGGTCCCCAAGATAAGAAAGTCCTAAAAGTAGAAACTATCAAAGAGTTTTGTAAACACCGAAGATAAATATGGAAAAGTGGTCAATTGCAAGTACACAACCAAACATAGAGTTTCCTTTCCTTATGATAGAAATTGCAGAAAGATGATAAAATATTATATACATATATACATACCTATATTATACTCATTCCGTTTTTTAGAATTTATCATTTGATTTTTCAGTATATATATCAAAATATTTTAATTGTATAATTATAATTATTATTAAAAAAATAGTGCATAAAAATATAAATAATATTTCATTTATAAGAAAATTTTTAAAATAATAATTATAGTTATGCGATCAAAATATTTTGAGATTCATACATAAAACTAGAATATTAAAAAAGAACGGAATACGTATATATTGTCCGGATATCCCAACTGATACCGTGCCAGATGTGTATATATATATAATACTAGTAAATTAAGAGAATATGCAATGCACAGATATTATTATTATTTCGGTAATATTCTGTTGTAAACTTTTTAACGTGAAATTTTTTCCTAAATTGTGCAAAATAATAATAAAAAATAAAAATAGTGAAAAATCATAATTTTATTTACAAAATTATAATAAAAAGTTTATCGAAACATTTTTTTTGGATTTCTTTTATTATAATTCTACAAAATTTAATGAAAATTTTCACGGTTTGCATGCTAAATTTTTTTCGCTTGATTGTTATATCTATTATTATTATATTAACAAAAATAGGAAAAAACTTTTTTTTAAAAGATATAATTAGTTAATTAATTAAGAAAAAGGAAAGGAAAAAAGAATGGGAGCCACGTGAGGAAAAAGTTTCCTAAAAGGTGTCAAAGAAGAGAGGACGTGTCATGCAAAAAATCTAATGCCATGCAAAATTGCCGTTTTTGGCTTATAAATTCAACGCCTCTTTATCTCCTCTTCCAATTATATACATATATACATACATGTACATATAGATATAGATATAGATATAGACAAAAGCTAGCTAGCCCAGCCTTTTCTTTTCCTTTTCTGGAAAACAAGAGGGTTTCTCTATATATATATACAGTGAGAGACGAGTTATTTTGGGGTGAATTAATCAAATAATAATCGAGAGAGAGATTGAGAGAGATGGGTAGGGGAAAGATTGAGATAGCCAAGATTGAGAATGTGAATAGCAGGCAAGTGACTTTTTCAAAGAGACGTGCTGGTTTGATGAAGAAGGCTCATGAACTCTCTGTTCTTTGTGATGCTGAAGTTGCTGTCATTGTTTTCTCTAGCACTGGCAAGCTTTTTCACTTTGCTAGTTCCAGGTCCCTCTCTCTCTGTCTCCCCTCTCTCTCTCTCTCTCCCTCTCTCTGTCTCCCCTCCCTCCCTCTCCCTCTCTCCCAATCTCCCAATCTCCCTCTCTCTCTCTGTCTCTCTCTCTGTCTCCCACTCTCCCTCTCTGTCTCCCACTCTCCCTCTCTCCCTCTCTCCCACTCTCCCTCTCTCTCTCTCTGTCTCTCTGTGTGTGTCTCTCTCTGTCTCTCTCTCTCCCTCTCTCTCTCTCTCTCTCTCCTTCCCTCTCATTTTTTTTATCTTTTCCTTATTTAGTTCTATTACAAAACAATGCATATGTGGGTAGTGGTTATAATTTGCTACTAATTCTGTTTTAATTGGACACATTATCTTTAATTGTATTTTCTTTGGTGTAACCTAAAATAAACAGATTAGATTTACTGTGGTTGCTAAGCTTGGTTAATAAGGGGTTTTAATTAAGCAAATTTAATTACATGTTGGTTGATAAGGGGATGAATATAATTGATAAGTGTCTTTGTTGATGAATGTTGTCATTCTATAATCGAGATTTGAGACATGTAAAGAAGATGCTTTGATATGAACAATGTGTTGCTCTGTATCTTTGAGAGTCAAACCCCGTATATTTTAGCAAGCTTTAAATTTGAGGGACTAATGTTTTATGGTTCCAAGTAAACAATGGCACCCAAGATGATATCTGAATGATGTTTGATATGTCTACAAGTACTTTAGATCTTTAGATGCATATATACACAAAACTTATATGCATATTCAATTGCATTGTTTTCATTGTAAGCACAATGTAGAATTGAAATAAAAATGTGTTAACAAAACTTAAACCGAGGACCAATGCCAACAGGAGTTATAACTAACTTTAATTTCTAGCCAGACTGATACAACAATAATAACTAAAAGTTGAGTGGGGTTGTATATATTCACCTATGCTGTTGGTGGATTAAGAGTTGAGATTAGACTCTGAAAAGTTGAATCCTGACTGATAATAGGATGTAGTATTTGTGATATTATCTTGATTTCATGAATATAAACACTAAAATGTAACCACAGAGCACAAGTAAATATATGGTGATAGAAAATATGTACTAGATGGTTTTATTGTTTTAGATCTCAATCAGAAGAAATTCGGTTATTGTTGAAACCCACTAGATTAAACTACGAATTGAAAGCTACTTGTCAATCTCCGAATAAAAATACAACCAAACGACTGTCTTTAGATAAGAAATGCAAACCAAACTCCATATATTTAAATGTATGCCTTTGTTACTGAACTTGTCTTGTTTGGAGATAAAAGTGACCTAATATATCAAATTTTGTTAGGCATGTAGGGCTTAATAATGTACCAAGAAATGTCACTTCTTGAACCTTGAATTAATGGTGGACAATTTCTTACTGGAGAACTGGGGTGGAGGATAGATGCTTAGTTTTACCTAAACATCTTTTGCCAGAATGATGTATACTCTGCAGTAATATTTTAAACTCATTGTTTCAGTAGTTGACCTCTATATATGAACTTTTTGCATTGTTTTGAAAATGATTTTAAATGTGTTGAACTCCGGGTTTACATCAGCATGATTACCTAGTTCTTTTTTTAAATTTATTTGAGTAAATTAGTATAATACTTGAATGTTATCCAGAAGAGATAATACAGGCATCTATGCATGTTTGTTTTATTGACAATCTTGTGCACAGCTGGTTCCTTTGTTGGTTAGCGTAAAACATATTCTGAGTATCCTTGTCATTTATTCATTATTTCAGTTTGGATCAGACACTTGCACGATACAACAAATGTCTCGAATTGTCTGAATCTTCTGCAGTGGAGCATGAGGTTCCGGTATGTATCACTTTTTTCCGAATGTTGTTGGTTTTCTCTTCCTTTTCAAGCACACCCACATAATGGCATAGATGCTAACGTCAAGTGGAACTGAAAGTTACCTCACTTTTATTTAGATACTTCGATAACTAGATATTGGTACCTGAATGAATACAAAATTTGCTTTTCAATATCTGAATTATTAGTGTCTGCTGACATGGTGCTTCACTGCTGACGTTAATGATGTTAAATATATGATCTTACAAGTGGCTTGTCCGAGAACCTTAAGGTTTTGAGGAATTCGGTCATAACATGTCATTTTATTTTAAGTAATCAACTAGTCAACATACCTTATTTGCGAGAATGCCATTTTTTTTTTTGGAAAGACAAAAAAGTTAGAATGCTTTACATGAGCTCAGCACCTGAAGAAATCTAATTGATGAAAGTGAGCTGTATATTTCCTTTGTGATTAATTATATGGTTGTCACTCGGTATGGTAGGAAAATCTCACTCGCAACCTATGTAGACAAATATGCAATGCATTAGAAGCTAACTGGGTTTTCATTGGTAAACCAGAAATTACTATTGGATGTGAATAGCTTTCTCAATATGTTTTTCCTTTCATCTTTTTACATCAAGTGACTTGGTTATTAAAGCAAAGTTTCAAACTGAGTTCATTTCCAAGTTTTTGAACTCCAAAAAGTGAATTGAAATGATACCTTTTCATTGGACATGTTTCTCATCTTGTTAGACAATTAGCACTTAGAAGGGATGGAGCTGATCAAGGTCGGGGAGTGGGAAAATGTTTTTAAACAATGCACGGTTGGGGAGTGGGCAAATGTTTTTAAACAAAGCATGTACTAAAAATAGAAATAATATTATTTTAATCTGTGTGTTTACATATGTTTGGTGGCAAAACTTAAATATTATATTGTTAAAATAACATAACTAATAAGAAAATAATTTTTGTATTAAATTTTAGAACTTGCTTCCGGCTTTCCAGTGGTGGCCACTTAGCTCCGGCTTTCCATAATTTTATATTACAAACTTACAAAGGATTGTGAAAGGCTTAGTTAAAAGTTCAGAGGACAAAAGGAGAGAGAGTCATATTGGGTTGTGAGTATACAGAGTTGTAAACCTCTATTCCTTATTGTTGAGTGAGTTAATAATGAGTCATGGGCAGGCAAACAGTCGATTTGACCTGTGGCGATTTAGATATACAGCTGCTATCATTGATATGATCCCTGCTTTCACAACTTGTTGCCCTCACTTTCTACTATATGCCTTTGTCTTGTTTATCTTAGGTTGTCCACGTCGATCATGTTCTGTACATGAATCATGTTCCAGTACCTTTCAGGAGGCCTGACCTTTTAGTGTGTTTCACTTTTTGGAGTTGATTACTTGGGGCTATAATTTATATTAGGGAAACAATATCATTTACTTTCCACAAATGGTCTAGGGGTAAATATAGTTTATCTTATATATATCAGGAAACATGGGTTGTGGGTGAAGATCTTGGGTAGAGGTACAGGATTGATTGATCGTCTTTGGAGGGAAAGGAGAAAAGATTCTTCAATATCAGATCTTGAGATTTATTTCTTTTGCTCAAATTGGTATATGTTTTTCTTAAAAATGGAAGAAGATTTTATCGAGGGTCCAATGTGATAGCATGTTTAAAGATCTTTTTCTTGGCATCATGGTGACCAGACCTTTGGGCACGAGAGTATCACACAGAACTTCTCAGATGAAAGGATATTCTAAAACCCATATGCTAGCATGCCAACTCTTTTGTTATTTAAAAAGTTGTAATACATCATTCAATCAACCATATTATTACTACAAATTCTAATAGAAGAACATCATCTAATATGGATATGAATATAGTTTTCTTGGTCCCTTGAACCTAGGATTTATCTGAATCTCTGTAAATCTAAGGCCCAATAGGTGTATGTGTGTGTATCAGTATAGGAATTGTTTCTATTTTGAAACTCAGTATAGGGATTATATTTTAATTTATATTACTCTAAATGATGGGTAATCTCGTTGTTGGTCATTTATATTACTCTAAATAGTCACTGGCATGTTAATCATTTCTATAAAATCATG
>QRFB01001143.1:3308-67858 GCA_008931105.1 Oenanthe javanica | reverse complement strand
TGTCGAATGGACAAGCAAGGACCAGTGTCATGGAAAGTAGAATGGCCATGTCAACCTGCAATAATCCAAAACAAAAGGGCGGAGTAGAAACTTATTTCCCCCATGGTCCGGAGCAGGGACTAAGCGACCCAGTTCAGCTGATGAGAATGTTAACTGAAAAAGATCAACATCAGCATAGTTTAAATCATACTACAAACAATATAAGGTCTGCAGTTTCATCAAGTCCATTGGGGAAAAGAGAAGATTCAAATAATGCTGCAGCAGCTGCAGCTCGTGCATGGATGTCCATCGGGGCTGCAGTGTGCAAGCCAACAGCAGAAATCCCTAATGCTCACAAAAGTCAGTTTTCTGCAGATTCATTGTATAATGCTCGTGATCACCAGCCACAACTTTCACGGTTCCGCGGAGAATATCCTGCTAGTGCGATTCAGTTTCATCCTGATAAAAGCAATTTTCCAATTCATGCATTTGTGTCGCATCCTGTCAGAGTATCTAATGAAGCTCAGTTTCAACACCAGCCTATGGTCTTCCCTCAACTTGCATCGCCTGATTTGTCTAGATTCCAGATGCAGGCTCCCTGGAGGGGTCTTAATCCACAATCAGAGCCTAGACAAAAGCAAGAATCACTTCCTCCAGATTTAAATATCGGATATCAGTCATCAGGGTCTCCTGCAAGGCAATCTTCAGGAGTTCTGGTGGATTCTCAACAACCAGACCTAGCTTTGCAACTATAGTTTGCATAGTTTTGCAGAAGTAGGGAGAGAGAATTTTGTAGCGATTTGATTAGCTATCCTCTGTTGGTTATATGTTCACCAAGTACTTTCCGCTGGAGACAGTCATATAATTGAATTCCAATTGAGTTTGATGTTTCATCCAGTGTTAGGATTGATTTCAGTATGGATGTACATTTGGGAAAAACTTAGTAAAATTCCTTGTGAATTGGTTTTTATGCAGTGAGAGTTTTGGTCAATTATGGTTATGTCATCCAGGAAGATTCCAGTTGGCTCAGAAATAATCTCATCTCAAGAAGATCTCGGTGATAGGAATCCTTGTATGCAGCAACAGTTTTTAATTCTCCGTTTTAAGTATGGATTACTGCCTATCAAAGGATATTATTGAAATGATATCAACAAGCTAAATTAATTTTAAGATAATTAGCAGGCTGATGATAATTACAAGTGTAATTTGATGCCTGGAAAGTTCTAGTATATGTCGGGCCTTTACCTGGTTGTAGTTTTCCATTTTCAACATCTTTAGTATTGTAGTTTAATCTGAAACAGATGCGTATTTGCCTCTGAGAATTGAAAATAACATTCATATCAAATTGTTTCTGTTAGTAGTCGATGATTGTTATCTTTGTTTCGATGGATTAAATATTTAATTATAGTTGGTGTTCGATTGAATTACAGTTCCCGTTCATTCATCAGAGAAGAATTGTTATCATTATCTGGATGAAGGCAATGGAGGACAATCAGCAGCCTATAAGAAAAGATGCAGCGGCTGAACCAAAAGCAGATGATAATATGTATTATTGATATCTGAATCTGTGACATGAATGTTGAGTATAGGAGTAAATTCCAAGAACAAATAATAATGTTTGCCAGCACTATGTTATAATCAAATGGTTGGTTATGTTGAGCATGCATGTCTTTGCAGCTGCGCTCTCGTAAAATGTTCGAAACTTTCGTTTCTTCTTCACCTTCACAAGCAAGATCAGGCAGAAGAAATCATACAGCAGCACCATGTTTGTCTCTAGATGATCGCTTAAAAGACGGGAGCAGCTTCCGTTTGTTCTTCTTCCTTTCCATCCCCTCTGATGTTTTCGGATTGGGCCTAACACATACATCTCCATTGCAGACAAATCGCCCGGAATCAGGCGAGCTCTCGTGAAAGCAGTTGAAGATATTGTTCAACAATGCCATTTTTTCGGAGAGTTTTTTCTTAAAAGATGAATAATGTTTGTGTTTGCGCATATTGTGTGAACATATATACCAGGAAAACTCAATACTAATGGAAGGACGTTGAAATATTAGAATGTGGGTTAATAGGTAAAGCCAAATGCTAATTCAAGTCAAACTAGGGTGGCTTTAAATCGCTTTTTTAGTCAATGAAAATATCAATCAAATTTGGCTAGAAATCAAGCCTGTTTCTAGAATCGACGGGTACAGTACATAAACAATTGTGTTGACAGAAGACACACACGGCTCACGCAGTTTATTTAATAACCATATGTTCCCAGCTACTCTTTCTTTGTCATCTTACACCGGCATTCTTATTTGCATTCTCTATTTAGCTTCATGTGCTGCACATCTTATTTATTCTTATCGACTCTCCTACAAAGTTTCATATATGACGGTATCAAATTATCTCATTACTAACTTAGCACTAGGAAGCAAAAACATAAGAAAATATATTTTATGCGCTTGCATGTTTGGTTATAATTAGACTCGGTAATTTATCACACGACACGAAAATTTAGTGTTTGTATTTATATTTTGAGTACACGAACACAAATGTACACGATCGAGATTTAGTATCGGTTTTGTATTTACCTTTCGGGTACACGACACGATACAAAGTACACAACATAAATAAATTTTTAATTAAATTTTAATATTTATAATAAATATATGTATATTTATTGTTAAAATAATACTCCCTCTATCACATCCAATTCTTTATACTTTCCTTTTTTGGATGTTCCACCCAATTCTTTATATTTCAAAATTTTCTAAAAATAATAAATTTTTATATAATAAAATTTACTCTCATACACTACTTTTCTCTACTTTTTCAAATCTATCAATTAAATATCAATTGACCCCACCACTTTTCCTTCTCTTTCATCCACTTTTCTTTCTCTTTCATACTACTTTATATAATTTTCTTAACCTCCGTGCCCAATCCAAATGTAAACAAATGGGTAGGACGGAGAGAGTACATTATTTTATAATAATGTATGTAAATATGATTTAAATATATATTTAATATATTTTATAAAAAAAATTATCTTAAAATATTTTATTTTATTTATATTTATATTCAATTTTACAGAAAACACGATACAAGATTGACACGAGAACGAGGTACAAAAATACGAAAGTACACGACACGAACGAATTGTTGGGTCTAATTATAATCCTTTTTTAAAAAAGGTATTGCAAGTTGTCAATAAGAATCAAAAGATAAGTCATTATACAAAAAAAGAAAAATTAATTAAAATTATTTTTCTCATTTCTCTTTCAATTCACATGTTAGTTATTTTAAATTTAAATTTGAATAAGTCTTGGGTATGTGTACGCAAGTTGATCTTCTCCGAGTACATTCTCTTCCATATATATGAAAGTTTCCTGACACATATTTAAATACTCGAAATAACATGAGATATAATGATTCATAGTTAGTTATTTAAAAGTGGAAATTTGCAAGAAAAACTCGAATCCCGCATTAAAATTATAAAAAAAGGGTTTCGTAATTTTATATCACAACTCTTGTGCAGTATTTAAATATGTTACTGCAATCTCAGAACATATAATATAATTTAATATTAAAATATATAATATTATTATTAAAAAATATATTATAATTTAATATTAAAATATAACTCATATTTATTTAATTATTAAAAATTACAGATATCGGGTGATTAACTAAAATTTAAAAATAAAATATAATTTAATGTGTGAATGTTTAAAAGTTACAAATTAATATGCACATATATAACAAAAATCACATGTTACATAATATGTATTTTAATATTAATATGATAATCCAACAATGTATTTGATATTTTATAAGATTACTTAGTTGACTTTAATTTTAAAATAAAAATAAAAAATAAACATATTGAGTACAAATTTGGAGTTAGAATATATATATATATATATAGATAGATAGATATATATATTGTATAATTAATATATTAATTAATAATTAACTCACTATCTACTGTACTAACTCTAAAACCCGAGGCACGGGCATGCTCTAGTCTCGTTGTATAAAGAATTCAAAAACGCAATATCTACTGTGTTGCGAATGGAAGTTTACACCTATTCAGGATGCATGTTCCTGTGCTGCGAGATCCTGCAGGCTGTAACTACACCGAAAAAAAGGATTTTATATGCCAACAAACTAACTTTATAACAAATTACACATTTAATTATATGATTCAATGCGGCCACTAAAACTCAAAAGATACATCAACTGGATAATCAATTATCAAGTTATAAAAAGTACTTGAACTTAGTTTAAAGCACAGTAATTCACCTCCTCAATTCTGAATTTTACAATAAAAAATACAAGTTCATCAGCTCCTGAAAAAGATAAGTGATGTGTTGAATCAGGTAACATAATTTCTCATTACTATAGAGTAGAAGCTTCGCAAACTCCTCCTGATAAGAGCAACTTGCAACGACTCATAAGCTTCTGTAACAGTAATCCTTTTGTATGTAGTCTGACCAATAACAATCAGGAAATTCAATGTCATATCCCTGTTACATTTAACAATTATGAGAAGATCTAAAAGCAACATACATGCAAACAAAAGTGGAACTCTAAATAAAAAACTTAAAAATCATACAAGAATAAATTATATTTTGTTAAAGTATAATAAATAAAAGTAATCATAATATTAAAAAACTAAATATTATATAAGGCTTACACAATAACAACTTTAAAACTGAGAGTCGTTTAAGGGTTCCTTCATTAGTACGAAGAGTTGTTCACCATAAAATTAAGCACAAGTCTGATGAATCATCTTGTGATGGTCGGTCCTTGATTGAAAGCATGTCAAACTTTACATGTAAAGACCAAATAGAGGTGGCATTCATTCCACTCAAAGGTACCAAGATGCATAATCGGTGAGAATTTGAGAAACACTTTTCAAAGAAAAGATTTTAGTTGCATGAAAATATACATAGTATACATATGATGTTAGTAAAAGCCTTGCTTCACTTTTTATTTTCCAACTCAAGTAGATGCTCAATATCTGTACACCCTTAATGAGAAGCTAAATTCAAAGAAATAGCATCACAAAGATTTTGACAATACTCTGTAAAATGGAGACTCGTCAATATATTCTCACAATAAAATTTGACCAATGTTAGCCAGTGAAGCATATCCCTTGACTACTTGAGAGGCGATTACAAGTTTATAACAGTATATTCGAATGATCATGTAAGAACTGGGTGATGCTAGACTTGAGACACATGATTTACAGAAATCAGAAATTATCTTTCCAAATATCCAAGTCTAAATTTAAGGTACAGAATTAAGCAACTTGAGCTAACTTTTCGCGATTTTATGTAGTGGACTTGCCTTGTTAGCAACTACAATTTTCATAATATTCTTCTAATCCTTTCTATTATAGTTATTAGTCTCATTGGATAATCAGTGTAGGAGCAACTGAAATAATACAAAATATTCAATAGGACAAGACAAAAATGCAATATAGCAAATAGATTTGTTAACCTGAAAGATTTCAGATCTTAACATTAGGCAAGTCGACTATTACCTACCCAGAACACCTTTTGGGCATGTGCGATGGTAAGCGTACCAGATAAATTATGCATCTTTGTAAATAGTTTGTTTTGATCTGCTACCTTGATAATGAAACATACAACTTCAAATGATAATGTACATGCGACTAACAGTCATAGTACTAGCTACAAAGTCAATGTAATAATTATATAGGGGGTAACACTNACAGTCATAGTACTAGATACAAAGTCAATGTAATAATTATACAGGGGGTAACACTGGAGATATACTCAACAACAGAGACTAATGCAATTATTATTCTCTATAAATACAAAAGATGTGAGCACGTGTGACGTGCCTAAAAGAAATCATACTCCAGTATAGAGAAACCCGATAAAAATTGGACTATATGTTCGAAATCAAACTGTAAATGAAGTAATGAGAATGCTCCAAATAACAATATTAGAGACCAAGACAAGGAACAAGCTTACCCAGCAGTGGCTTTGATTCGTTGTTCCAAGGACGGATTCGAGGCAAGCTTGAACTGCTCGAACTTGTTGAACTTGTAAACTGGAAATGTCAGCACTACCCCAAGATGATGAGAATCGAGCAGGCAAAAGGAGCTAGTAAGAATTTCTTTCCCAGTAGCTCTAGCCCTTCAATATATTTTCACGGACCTCCTGCGACAAAATAAAGAACCTATGAAAATTAAAATGGAAAAGACCTCTATAATAAACTGCAATACTATTAACAAGTTGAAAGCCGAAAATCACCTCTTNTGAAAGCCGAAAATCACCTCTCCTGCCATCATATCAAGTGATTCGATGTAGGAAACAGTTTCTTGAGAGGATATGACAAGCGCGTATCATCTCGTATAGGTGAAGGCTAGCTCTCTCCATTGTTCTTATTGTCCACCCATTTGGTTTTTCAAATTGTTGTTTCCTTTCTGAATCCATAACCCTAGTTGTGTACTCAGGAAAAGTTCCCTACATTTTCCCCAAACAAATTACAAAAATCAAAACAGACTACAAATTACCATTAAAAATTAAATAANGATTCTTGAGTTAGCTTTGCTGCAATCTGAGTAACTTTATTTGAATTCCCCACCCCAATATCTACTGATTAGTATCTGCATTCGATTATCAACAAATAATAAAGNACCTGATTAATTGCTAATGGGTTCTTGTAATAAAAATGTTTATACCAAAACAGCAAGAGCATGAACATGATTAACAGACTAACAGTGACATTGAATTGATCTTGTAACATTCTAGCCCTTTGATCACACATACTCACAAGCACTTCTTCCCGCCTCTCCTTGTTATCAGCATTCATTCTATTGTAAATTACTCAACTAAAAAAAACAGTTGATAAAATCCAAAGTAACGGAATTTTTGGAAACCCCGCCTTATTAATAAAAGTATACTTTCTTTTAGTCCCAAATTGATCATTCAACTTCACAACTACCATATGATGACTCTGCAATTTTAAGCCCATCACTAACACTAAAAATTCAGCCTTTACACTATCTCTTCTTCTCCCTCATATCCAAACTAAAAGACCCAATAAAATACATCTCTCAGACCACATGGGCAATTTTAAAACATCTGATTGCATAAGAAAAGAAATTAGCGGAATCAGAAGAAAACACAAATTTGAAGTAAACCGGCCATCAATCACCAAGAACACAAAACATCAAACAAATGGCGAACGCATCCATTGAATTCTGTCCAAGTGTAGTTTACTGGCCTTAAAGCTATATTAAACTATAAGTCAAAAAATGAAGATTTAGGCTTCAACAAATTAACAGGCACAGCTCAAAATTATGTTTTTCTTCTTTGGCTTCCATCTCTCTTCAACCACACCTAATTCAACATGTAAAACAGACCCATACCTTCGATTTCATTTGATGTTTTGTATCCTTGTGGTGGGTGTTTAATCAAAACGTATATACAAGACATATCAGATCAAACCAAGGGTTATGTAATACAATGCAACAAATTACAAGTAACGGAGCGTTAAATACTTGCAATGTCCCGCTCATTTCTTTACGTCTTTTTTAAAATTTCTGACAAAATTACATTTTAAGAATAGTTTAATAACATATTTTTAAATTTTTTTTTTTTTTATAAAAATTGGATTGTCCTTTTTGTATACGAAAAAAGAAAAATTTAAAAATAAATTATGAAACTATCTTTAAAATACATCTTAAAATGTGTGTCATTTTTTTTTTTAAAACGTAAAGAGCCTAAGTGGACGGAGGGAGTATATAATATATAATAGATAAATAAATAACATAATATATTAGATGCAGGGTAAAATAATAATATAATATAGTAGTACAGGGTAAAAGCGTAAATCTATAATAATTTAAGTGGTACATGGTAATATTATAAATACACCATGATTAAATTGACTAAAAAAAACTCCTGGTTCGAGCATTAGATATATAATATAATAATATAATAGATATATGATGTGTACATTCAATGTGGAGTACTCATTACGATAAAGATTTTTTCACTTCAAACTTTAGAAATTATTCAACTGTAGCTACTAGCTTCAATATTGGTATCCCCCTTCATTTATAGGAATTATCTCATTCTTCCCTTTATAATCTTCATTTGCATCTTCCCCTTGCTCTAACCCTGATTCTTGAGTTAGCTTTGCTGCAATCTGAGTAACTTTATTTGAATTCCCCACCCCAATATCTACTGATTAGTATCTGCATTCGATTATCAACAAATAATAAAGTGAGGTCTTTATTTTCATCTAATTCTCTATATTTTTGCACTAAGATCTCATTCTGTAAATTCACTTTTAATGCACCCTCTCCTTTTCCATCACCTTCTAAGGTGGAACCCTCATTCTCTGATTTTACATCCCGAAAGAAATAGAGATGCTCTCACTCTTATTTTCTACTTCTGGCAGGTAACAAATCTTCATCTCAATATTTTTCTGTAAGTTTATACATATATAAAAAAACAAATTATACTGCTAATATTTGCTCTTAATGTTCGCCAAGTTCTCCATTTTTTTTCTTGAATTTTATACCGTATAATTTACACTAAAACCACCCCGTATATTATATTTTGTGTATTTGATATTTATATCAACAGAAAGTAGGAACATATTTGTACTAGCTGAACCACTCATCAAAATCACAAAACATAGATAAATTCCTTTTGAACATATTGTTTCTTAAAGAAACCAAGCATTTTCAAGTTTAGGTTCCAGCTTAAATCCAGACATGACCTGACCCTCACATTCTGGAAGCTTGAGTGACCCACTCGGTCTGAACTCTCCCCAAGTTCATCTTTCAACTCTAATGCCAATCTTTCTCTACACTAGGTCTAAATACCGAGTCAGGTGCAACAGTGCTAGACTTATCAGTATGAGCTCCCAAAGCATGACCAGTTCTGAATGCTCAATTGCAAGAACTAGCATATAGCTCAAGGGTAGAATACTGTTTTTGGGCCAGAGCCTGACCAGATAAAGCTGGTTAACTATCAAAGGGCTCATACTCTAAGGGTATCGTTTCCTCACTCTTCAAGGGACNCACCATATGATGACTCTGCAATTTTAAGCCCATCACTAACACTAAAAATTCAGCCTTTACACTATCTCTTCTTCTCCCTCATATCCAAACTAAAAGACCCAATAAAATACATCTCTCAGACCACATGGGCAATTTTAAAACATCTGATTGCATAAGAAAAGAAATTAGCGGAATCAGAAGAAAACACAAATTTGAAGTAAACCGGCCATCAATCACCAAGAACACAAAACATCAAACAAATGGCGAACGCATCCATTGAATTCTGTCCAAGTGTAGTTTACTGGCCTTAAAGCTATATTAAACTATAAGTCAAAAAATGAAGATTTAGGCTGCAACAAATTAACAGGCACAGCTCAAAATTATGTTTTTCTTCTTTGGCTTCCATCTCTCTTCAACCACACCTAATTCAACATGTAAAACAGACCCATACCTTCGATTTCATTTGATGTTTTGTATCCTTGTGGTGGGTGTTTAATCAAAACGTATATACAAGACATATCAGATCAAACCAAGGGTTATGTAATACAATGCAACAAATTACAAGTAACGGAGCGTTAAATACTTGCAATGTCCCGCTCATTTCTTTACGTCTTTTTTAAAATTTCTGACAAAATTACATTTTAAGAATAGTTTAATAACATATTTTTAAATTTTTTTTTTTTTTATAAAAATTGGATTGTCCTTTTTGTATACGAAAAAAGAAAAATTTAAAAATAAATTATGAAACTATCTTTAAAATACATCTTAAAATGTGTGTCATTTTTTTTTTTAAAACGTAAAGAGCCTAAGTGGACGGAGGGAGTATATAATATATAATAGATAAATAAATAACATAATATATTAGATGCAGGGTAAAATAATAATATAATATAGTAGTACAGGGTAAAAGCGTAAATCTATAATAATTTAAGTGGTACATGGTAATATTATAAATACACCATGATTAAATTGACTAAAAAAAACTCCTGGTTCGAGCATTAGATATATAATATAATAATATAATAGATATATGATGTGTACATTCAATGTGGAGTACTCATTACGATAAAGATTTTTTCACTTCAAACTTTAGAAATTATTCAACTGTAGCTACTAGCTTCAATATTGGTATCCCCCTTCATTTATAGGAATTATCTCATTCTTCCCTTTATAATCTTCATTTGCATCTTCCCCTTGCTCTAACCCTGATTCTTGAGTTAGCTTTGCTGCAATCTGAGTAACTTTATTTGAATTCCCCACCCCAATATCTACTGATTAGTATCTGCATTCGAGTATCAACAATGAGGTCTTTATTTTCATCTAATTCTCTATATTTTTGCACTAAGATCTCATTCTGTAAATTCACTTTTAATGCACCCTCTCCTTTTCCATCACCTTCTAAGGTGGAACCCTCATTCTCTGATTTTACATCCCGAAAGAAATAGAGATGCTCTCACTCTTATTTTCTACTTCTGGCAGGTAACAAATCTTCATCTCAATATTTTTCTGTAAGTTTATACATATATAAAAAAACAAATTATACTGCTAATATTTGCTCTTAATGTTCGCCAAGTTCTCCATTTTTTTTCTTGAATTTTATACCGTATAATTTACACTAAAACCACCCCGTATATTATATTTTGTGTATTTGATATTTATATCAACAGAAAGTAGAAACATATTTGTACTAGCTCAACCACTCATCACAATCACAAAACATATATAAATTCCTTTTGAACATATTGTTTCTTAAAGAAACCAAGCATTTTCAAGTTTAGGTTCCAACTTAAATCCAGACATGACCTGACCCTCACATTCTGGAAGCTTGAATGACCCACTCGGTCTCAACTCTCCCCAAGTTCATCTTTCAACTCTAATGCCAATCTTTCTCTACATTAGGTCTAAATACCGAGGCAGGTGCAACAGTGCTAGACTTATCACTATCAGCGCCCAAAGCGTGACCAGTTCTGAATGCTCAATTGCAAGAACTAGCATATAGCTCAAAGGTAGAAGACTATTTTTGGGCCACAGCCTGACCAGAGAAAGCTGGTTAACTATCAAAGGTCTCATACTCTAAGGGTATCGTTTCCTCACCCTTCAAGGGACGATGGAGGTTCATGTCTTGTCAATAACAGAAGGGGGTGGGCGAGTAAAAATAAAAATATTGCTAATGAACATATAAAAGAGAAGACTCACAATTCCAAAAATAGCGGTATAACATTTTGAACGAGGAAAGCGTATCTACTGAGATCTCAAGGGAAATCTTATCTAATGAGATCTCAAGGAAAGCTTATCTAATGAGATCTCAAACGAAAGCTTATCTAATGAGATCTTACATACCCAAAGTCACCCAAATTTTGGGTTCATATCGAAGAAAAGACAACATATCAATTGGCACAGAACTTTAAGACATGGATTCATCAGCTAACTTAAACAAGGGAAGTTCAACTTACAAAACCAGAATTTAAGTGCTCAGCAACATACAGAAGGGAGAATAATGGTACATGTACTTTAGCCCCAAACAAAGAGAACATATTTTTATAAAACATCAGAGATCGCTTGTTTATAGGAAGATAGTTCAAAAGAAATGATAATCCTGTTAGCAAAAAGAAGGAATGGAACTCTCAGAGATGTTTGATAGACCAGATCGTATATTCTGGACAGGGTTGAACACGGTTTGTCAGTGAACAATCAGAATATCCAAATCCTCAAATCGAAGATTCTTTAGCCGCTTTAGGCGAGGTCTATCAATTGAAAGGTCAGATAAAGCTGAACTAATAATGCAAGATAATGTAAGAGAGGCAACCACAAACAATTATATATCCAGCAACAATGCAGACATAAATAATCGACTTTTGGAAACCAGGAACAATTGGATGACCAGTAGAAACACTTTCTTTCATTACAGTTAACACTAAAACAGAGATTACTTCAAATTAGTAACTACTAACTACGAATCATCCATATTAAATTCAGCAACAGTGTGCAAAGCAAGAAATCTTCAAGTTGGGGATTTCCCTCAAAAGCATTCATTGGAATTTACAATTTTAAACCACTGCGCGAGTCATATCTATACAGGTTCAGTTCCGAAGAACCTTTTAGATGGATCCAAATGTGTTCTCGCCGCTGTATGTCATATAAAGGAACCCATCCTCATCTTTGTTCTCTTCATAGATAGCAGACATCATGGCAGCTGTGACAAAAACAAAAATATAAGTGAGTTAGCTAAAAATACCTCGCATTAACAAACGATTGTGCATAGTGTTCTGGATTTTTTACCAGTTGGAGGTAGAGTATTCTTAACAAAGATGAATATTGCTTTCTCAGCACTTAGCTTTATCCTCTTGCGTACCACATACACAAACTGCCCAACAGTTAAATCAGCAGGAACAAGGTACCTGCAAGTCATAAGGCCCGCCTGGGTTATCTTAAAAAAATTTACTTTTTAATATAAGTACTTCNGGACGGAGGTTCATGTCTTGTCAATAACAGAAGTGGGTGGGCGAGTAAAAATAAAAATATTGCTAATGAACATAGAAAAGAGAAGACTCACAATTCCAAAAATAGACTGTATAACATTTTGAACGAGGAAAGCGTATCTGCTGAGATCTCAAGGGAAATCTTATCTAATGAGATCTCAAGGGAAATCTTATCTAATGAGATCTCAAGGAAAGCTTATCTAATGAGATCTTACATACCCAAAGTCACCTNTCATACTTTTTAGGATTCAACTTCATAACTTATAGATTACTTAAGTTACTTATAAGTCATTTTTACGTATTACAAAAACAGTCAAATAGTAAACTTATAAGTTTTACTTATCATGGAGAACAAGCGTGGCCATATTAACGATATCAACAATATTACATGGGCAACCGTTTATAAATAATTTAAGATTTAAGATATAGGCAAACAAAATGAGACTTCACTGCTCATTGCCTCTTTGCAAAAAGTAATAGATACAACAAATATTTCATTCGGTTATTATAAATGCTCAAAATATATGAAGAATTATGAAAGATGACTAACTTCTTCTTGTCAATGTCAGGAATGTCAGTTTTATCTGCCCTTTCCACAATAACCTACATGACAGAATAAAGAGATACAACATTAGTCAGTACTCAGTAGCATATCAAAATGCTGCATTTAACAGGGATTAAAATTCTTATCTTACTGGTATTCTGTCAGGGTACTTCTCCCTAATGCGGGCAGCTTCTGCCTGCCGCCTCTCTAAAAACAGAATTAAAAATAAGTTAATGTGTATGATAGCCAGATTAAAAAAAAATGCAAATCTAACAAATTACAAAAATAAAATAATTCACATATTATAAAAATAGCAAATCTAACAAATTACAAAAATAAAATAATTCACATATTATAAAAATAATTTATGTTTTAAGTTGACCTTCAAAATAAAGAAGAAGATTGATCTTATGACAGATATGAAAAGTGCAGTTCAAATAAGCTCCTACAAAGGTTAGGTCAGCTATTACAGTAACGATGCACAAACTTAAAATTATTTAAAAATATAATTCAAAATATTAGGCAATAACAAATGTGATTACAAGAAATAGGAGTGTGGCAGATCTTTCTGAATGATAAATCAAGGTATCAACTGTTCTATGAGGCAATCTATAATAGATTGACAGTGTCGTAAGTTGTAAGAAACCAAGTAGCTTTATAAGAAGTATACAAGCTCATACTTTAGACGAAAATTGTACTATTAGCAATGGATCAAATATAAATAGTATGTAAACCGTGATATCGGACTACCTTCAAACCCAAATCCAAATTATCAAAATAATCATGTTAATAAATAAAGCTGCCATGACTCACAAAAAGGTCCACCAGTGTAAACAATTTATGAATATACATTAATTGAATAACAAACTCACATATTCAGCATATACAAACAAATAAAATCCATGCAATATACGAGTTTGTATAAAGGCTTGTATTTAAACACAAACGTCGTTATTCTACAAACTCTACACGAGATCATCTCAAATTCTCGATCATTCATTATCTTTAATATAATTACTATAGTGATTTTAAATATTTTTTCATTAATTTATGTTATGTTAAGAGGGTAATTTGTACTATTCCATCGAGGTAATTTGTATAGCTGTAACTATGATCCGTGTCTGACTGTCTGTCATATTTTTTTCGTGTTTTTTTATTATGTTGTCGGGTGATTTTTATAATTGTAATTTGCATAAGGGCTTACGATCATAGAGTCTGTAGAATAAAATGGTCGTATGAAATTAAAAACACAGAGAGAGGGAGGCACAACATGAATTGATAACAATAAAACAATTGGGAGACGCATAGTTATTCATATTAAAAGAACACGCAGATATATATGTATAAACGAGATCGAGTAGATTATGATTAAAAAAGCCATAATAAAAATCTAATTAGCCAGATCAGTAAAGAATTCTAATCGATTTAATAAATTAAATGAGAGAGAGAGAGAGAGACCGAGAGGATGCTCCGATTTGAAGGAAGAATTCATGGGCATGGCGTTGAAACAAACTCACTTTGCACTGCAAATGAAAGTTGGGGGATATTGAATTATCAGGGTTACTTAGAATTTTCTGATATACCTACCTCTCTATTGTATACAATATATTATATACGAGAGCATCTCGATGGGGCACCAAAATATTACTTTAAAATCAACTTCATCGGCGCACTAAAATATTCATTCGGGGTATCCTCTATGTTGTATGCAAGATTTGGGATACTAAAATATTAAAATAATATTAACACTATTTTAGTATTTTAGCGTAAAACCAACTCCACATTAAAATAGTGTCAATATGACACTAAAGGGTTGTATTCAATTCATATATGGATAATAATTCATTGATTTTTATTATTTTAGGGTTACTTGAATTTTCTGATATACATACCTCTTTATTATATACAAGAGCATGTCTAATGGGACACTAAAATATTAAAATAGTGTCACATTTACACTATTTTAGTTTAAAACCAACTCCAATAAAATATTAAAATAGTGTAAAGATGACACTAAGGGGTGTATTCAATCTAGATTTATAGGTATCGATAATAATCCATTGATTTTTATTCATTATATTTGATTTAAAGATTCCATAGATTATATACATAATTCATATAATCCGCCCAGAGTTAATCATGTATCCAATATAATATCTTGTATCCAGTATAATATCTTGTATTAAGTTGATATTTTAAAACATTTTAAAATATATAGGAAAATCCAACATAATCTATGGATTTTTAAAATCCATCAGTGTTAATAAGTGTTTGAATACCCCTAGATTTTAATTGATTAAAAATAATCTAAATTGAATACCCCTAAATTTTAAATCATTATTTAAAATCTAAATTGAATACCCCGAATTTTAAAACATTATTTAAAATTCTAATTGAATATCACAAGATTTTAATGGATATTTTTCAATCCAAGATGAATACCCCAGATTTTTAAAATCCAAAAAAGACTCCACAATCTGAGTTGAATACACCCCTTAAATGTTTGGAATCAAATTTGGTATCAAACATACATTTGGTGTCATCTTTACACCAAATTTGGTGTTCTTTAAATTTCCAACTATATCCTCATATTTGTTAACAAAACAAATTTATTCCTTTTAAGTTCCAAAACTCAATTTTTTTATTTTAATAAGTAAAAGATTCCTTATAGTGTAGAATATAGTATAAAAAATTCCTTATAGTGTATGATATTGTGTAATTCCCATTGAAATTTGTTTCGTAAATTATGTAATTTTGATAAAAATAGTGTCAAAGTAACATTATTTTAGTGTCATTCATTGGAAATGATCTAATACAATGACGGACAATAATGGAATTTATTTATTTTTATTTTATTATTACTAAATTTATTTATATTTTCAACAATAAAAGAAATTAATTTTAATTGCTTGTGACGAGTGTTCTAAAACAAAACCGCGTTTCTGGAGAAAAAAAAATGCTGTGTTTTTTTAATTTAAATTAGTTAATTAAAACCCTACATCTCTCTCTTGAGCAGTCACATCTAATATTTTCTGAGGGGCTTCTATTGATTTTCACCGATAGAAAGCTCCAATCTCTTTTTACTTTTTCGTATTTTTCTTGATTAATCTCTTGTTTTCCTTCAATAATCTCTCAGATTTTTGGGTTTTGTCAACCTCTTGTGAGAGTTTAGTTTTATTTTGGTGTTCTTCATGTTCGTCAATTGATCAAAACAGTTGAGTAACAACAAGTACATATATTCAAATTTTCAAAAAAATCGCTTGGTTGCCTCTTCAATCAAGAAAGAAAGATTCAATAACAATATATTTAAGCGTTTGTTCAATTTCGATTGCATTTGTAGATGCCGTATGGTTTTTCATTATTGAATTGATTCCCCTTTTTCAAAAAACAAAACAAACAACATCGCTTTTTTTCTGATTAATCGGTCGATTAATCAATAGTCCTGTTTTGATCAAGTGAAAATCAGTTAAAGAACGTTTTGTTTAAAAATCAGTCAAAAATCAGGCGAGATCGGAAAAATTGGTTGAAACCGTAAAAAATTGATCAATATTAATATATTTTTTTAAAATGTTAAGATTTTAAAAAATGTTAAGATTTTAAAAAATGTGAAAATTTAAATATAATAATAAATATACATATTAAAATTTTACAATAAATATGGGTTATATGATCATAAATCCTAAATACTCTTTTAAATTTCTAGCAATTATATATATTTTATATAACAACTATTAAAATTAATTATTAAATAATACTAACTCCGTCTCACCCAATTGTTATCCTTTCGGAGATAAGGTCCGGCACGCATTTTAAGGTGCATATAAAGTATAGTTCCATAACTTATTTTTAATATTTTTTTTTCTGAATAAAAATTTGAACTTAAATTTTTATTCAGAAAAAAATATTAAAAATAAGTTATGGAACTATACTTTATATGCACCTTAAAATGCGTGCCGGACCTTCTCTTCGAAAGGATAACAACCGACAAAGTTTATCATCAGAGTTTGTCATAGAAGGAAACTGACAAATCAAAATTTGATTTGAATAGTGAAGAAGGAATTCTAATACAAGTCTATAACCTTATGGAAGCTATTCTTATCATTATCTGTTTTGTAATTGGATTTGTAACTGTGTCTATATAAACACAATTTTAGGTTTACATTAAGTATTCATTCAAGTCATATCATTTTCATAAGTCTAGCAGCTCTTAAAAATAGTGAATTTCTTGAGAGAGTTTTGTATTCAAGTTCATTATCATTAATACAAAACAGTGTTTCTTTTATATACTTCTATTCTTGATTGATTATTTGGTATCTATTATATTCAACCCCCTTCTATAATAGACTATTTTTCCGGGCAAACAATTGGTATCATAGCATGCAGTTAATTTCAACTAAAAGATCATATAAACATGTCTAGAAATAAGTATGAAAGTATAAGAATCCCTATCTTGAAGAAGGCTGAATACCCTACATGGAGGGTAAATATGATGATGTTCTTAGAAGAAATTGATCCTGATTATATAGACAGAATCATTGAATGTCAGTATCTCCCAACCAAACTAGTGCCATCTACAATTGTGGAAGGAAATCAAGTCCCTGAATATTATACTCTGAAGGACAAGAAGGAGTGGACTAATGAAGAAAAGCAAGAGGTCTGAAAAGATGCAAAAGTAAGGAACATACTACATAATAATCTAGACTCTATGATGTCAAATAGAGTAATTGCCTGCAAAACTGCAAAAGAGATATGGGATGCACTAGAGGTTCAATGCCAAAGAACCAAGGAGATAAAGAAAAATAGAAGATCTGTGTTAATTCAAGAATATGAATACTTTGAGGCAAAACAGAATGAATCTCTTACTGATATATATGACAGATTTCCTACTCTGTTAAATAATTTGGCTTTGGTAGATAAGGTGTATGATAATGAAGATTCAAACACCAATTTTCTAAGAGGTCTTCCTGAAGAAAGGGATCTACAAACATCCTTAATAAGAGATAAGGTTGATTTAGATGAGATGTCTCTAGATGAAGTCTATGGAAGATTGAAAACTCATGATCTAGAATTACAGCAAAGGAAGAATATGAAAAGTAGCAAGGAAAAATCTGTTGCCTTGAATGTTGAGACTAAAATTGAAGAACCAAAGGAGAAAGACTTGAAAGTTTCAACAAGAAAAGGAAAGGCTGTAATGATCAAGGTGTTTTCCCAGTTGTACAAGTAGGGGGGGTTGAATACTTGTGTGTCTTTTCTGCCTGATTTTAAAATCAAATTAAGAACAAAACTCAAACACAAAGATATGAATAAGTACTGTTTGTATTATTGATTTGTAAATACAAAACTCTCCTAGGATGTACACAAACCCTAGCAGCTTCTCTGTGTTTGTCACATCAACTCTCTCTATCTCTATGCTCTCACAAGATATCACTCAGACAATTATGCTTCGACTTACACTTTTACAATTAGGTTACATAGAATTTATATAGAGAGCTGTAGAATCTGATCATATGTAGAATCTGATAGATCATAGACTCTGATCACCTTCCAAACTCTGATCTTTATGCAGACTCTGGTTTCACTTTCTACAGAAATTCTTCTAAGTACAAGTAACATGAATGTTGACTATCTAAACTCTGATTATACATTTCAGAGACTAGAAAGACTTATTACAGATAAACTAATCTAGACCCTGTTCTAGTATTTTGTATATCATCAAATGAATATATTCCTAACACAAGGAAAGCAGTGAATCAGATCTGAGACAAACTCTAATGCAAACTCTGATGACTCCACAGACTCTAACATGATGGAGATGGTTGTCATGATTGTCAAAGGCTTCAAAAAGATGAAGTATAGGAAGAACAAAAAGCAAGGGAACTTCCACAAGAAGCATGGAGAATCAGAGATGAAAGATAGATTCAGAAAAAGAGAAGATAGAGATGGAAAATAAAAAACTATTGACAAATCAAAGGTCAAGTGCTACAAGTATAACAAGATGGGGCACTTTGCTACTGAGTTCAGAAGCAAGGAATCTGGAAAAGAACTAATCACATCAATGAAAGATTGGATGGATTCCTCAGACACTGAAGAGGAAACAAATTATGCTCTCATGGAAAACACTGATGCTCCCATCCTAAACTCTGAAAAGGTACCAGACTCTATCTTTAATATTGATACTGAAAATATCTGTGAACTAAAGTCTTTTCTTAGATCCTTGCATATTAGTTTTAAATCACAATCTCTTGAGAACGAAAGATTAAAATCTGAAATACAANGGTACCAGACTCTATCTTTAATATTGATACTGAAAATATCTGTGAACTAAAGTCTTTTCTTAGATCCTTGCATATTAGTTTTAAATCACAATCTCTTGAGAACGAAAGATTAAAATCTGAAATACAAACTCTGACTGCTGGGAATAACTTTCTTGAATCTAAAAATTCACACATGCTTAGCACTAAGAAAGACTGTGAGAATGCTATAAACAAGCAAACTCAGTTAGAAATACAAGTGAAATATTTAAAATCTGAGATAGCTAAGGAAAATGAGACTTTTAGAGTTTGGACAAACTCTGGCAAGAGAGTCCAACAAATGCTTTCTAACAAGAATTGGACGTCTGCCTTAGGTTATGAATCTAACAAGGAAACACACACTAAAGGAACATTGAGTAAACCTGTAAAAAATTTTATAGCTAGTAACAGCAAAAAGAATATCTCTGGTGAATGCTCTAATAATAACAAGAAGTATTCTCTGATAGAGTAAACTTTGTTAGAGTAAACTCTGATTGAGTATTCTCTGATAGAGTAAACTCTGACTGACAACTTCCCAATCTCTGATGACGTCAGCAATATAAACTCCTTTCTTGATATTCTCTGACAGCATCAGTGTTTGTCTTCTAACAATCTCCCCCAATTTATGCTTTATTAAGTAAAACATAAATTTCACTTATGATATCAGAAATATTAAGACAAATGCATCAGAGTTTGAATCTTCCTTCTTCACTGAAATTCTTCTGTATGAGAAACCTTATTTCAGAAATTTGTTCAGCAGCTTCTTCTCAGCTTTCTTCAATAATTCACTAAGCTTCTCCTTCAGTTCTTTTATTTTCTCAGAAGAATCATCAATTTGGACTATAGCGTCTCTTAAATTGTATACCATCATGTCATCTAAAGGAATGCAACAGGCCTTCTTTCCATCAGGGTTTAAAATAAGTGTAGGAATTCCTCACACCATATTGACCTTTGCATCTCCTTTTGCCATCTCCTTCTCAGAATCATCTTCAAGTACATATCATGGTTTATACTCCTCAGAGTTTATCATGAGCAATCTCTCATTCTTCTTCTTTTCATTTATCACTCTTTCAAGAATTTTCACCCACCTGGAAATAGATTCATTTTCATCATTAAGGAGATAAAGAACATATTCAAGTTCTTTAGATGATTTGTGAATCAAATCTTTTTTAGCAATCTTTAAAACTCTCCCATTTTCCAAGAAATATAGTAGCTTCTCCTTGGCTCGAGCACCATCAAAAATATCATTCACTATGTTCATAGATATTAACTTGTCCAGATGTTCTTGAGATAAATCTTCGTCAGGCTTGTCTTTTAATGAGAAGGGATCTCTGAAAGTATTGGCTTCACCCCTGTAGACTTTGGCTTGAGAATCACCAATACCACCCTTGTTTTTACCAAGTTTGGAATTGAGAGTCAGAGTTTGAGTTTTTGTCCACAGAAGATCAGGCATTTTCTTTCTAATCAGAGTTTGTTGTTCCTCTTCTTCATTTTCAAAACTTGATCCACCTAGGAGAAATATTGTTCCAGACATAGTGAGAGGAGTTCTTGATTTAGCTAGAGCTTTCTTCACAATTTCTGGAGTAGGTTTTGATTGAAAAATAATAGGTTTCGGAGCTTCAGTAGGTTTGATTTGGATAAGCTTAGATACATATTTGTTTGTTTGAGCAGGTGCCTTCCTTTTTACTGGAGCTTTATTCACATACTTTCTTTTCTTCTGGACTTGAGCATTGTTAGTACCAGATTTCTTTAGTTCTTCTTCAACAACAACTGGATCTATTCCTGGATTTTCTTCTTCAAATAACTTTTTTGTCAGTTCTGCATCTTTTAAGTTCCGTTCTTCTATCTTCTCAGGCTTTTCTTCTTCTTCAAGCCGTTTAGCTAACTTCATGTCAGCATCCATCAGAGTTTGCTTTTTATCAGAGTTTATTCCTAAGAATGATGGAATTAGAGTTTGAGAAGTTATTAGAGTTTGTCCAGTCATCAGAGTTTGCTTTCCATCCTTATGACTCCCTTGGTCATCATCATCAGGTATGTCAGAGTTTTGTATAACATCCTCCTTGCATTTGTCAAGTAAAACTTTCTCCCCCTTTCTGACATCATTGCCTTTTCTGATTGTTAAGATGTCAACAACTGTATGTAGCATAGTTTGCATAGAGGTGACTGCAGTAGAAAGATTATCAACCTTGACTTCCAAAGCATCCTGCTTTGCAGAAATATTCTTTAACTTTAATTCCNTCCTTGCATTTGTCAAGTAAAACTTTCTCCCCCTTTCTGACATCATTGCCTTTTCTGATTGTTAAGATGTCAACAACTGTATGTAGCATAGTTTGCATAGAGATGACTGCAGTGGAAAGATTATCAACCTTGATTTCCAAAGCATCCTGCTTTGCAGAAATATTCTTTAACTTTAATTCCAAAGCATGTTGAGATGTGGTTACAACAGTCTGAACAAATGCAGTGGTTTTGTTGACTGATTCCTTTAGATCACAAACTTCATTGTGAAGACCCTTGGTCAACACAGGAGTAGCTTTTAGAACAGTCTTCATTTCTTCATAGTTTAATTCAAAGTCAGTCTTGTTAATCAATTCATGAACACGGGGCCATGAAATTTCTTCATTAGGGTATTTCCAAGACATATCCCAGATGGATTATCTGTGAGAGTTTAGAAGATCTTCATTTGATGGCTCTGCTTTTGAACTGAAATCCCTTTTGACTCCTTCTGTATCTAAAGCAGCTTCAATTTTATTCTTTAATTCTTCAACAATTGGGTAGTGATGATATGCCATCTTTAATCTCTCATGAGCATCAAATGCATCTACATGTCACTTCTTGGAGTTGTATCTCTGAGTATATGGAATTGACAAATCTGTGACCTCTTCATCTTCAAATAAAAGCTCATCAGAAGATGCATCCTCACCATCAGAGTTTGTAGCATTGTCAGAATTTGCAATAACATCAGAGTTTGCAGTGATAGATAAACTCTGAGTACCTGCAAAAGAGATAGAACATCCAAAATCACTCTTTTCTTTTAAAGTAGTCTCATTACTTCTCACATCACACATATCATAACTTTTAATAGTCAGATTTTGCTCACTAGAAGTAATTAACTTCTTTCTCAATTCTACCTCTTCTTTTGCCAGTATCTACCTCTCATTATCAATTCTATTTTTCACACATTTTACCTCAGTTTCACATTAAAGGTTCAAAGCACAGTTTCCTACAGAAATAAGAGGTGGCTGAGAAAAGTGGTTTGTAGTCACATGAATAGGGGTACCCTTTTCAGGCCTATCCATGGTCATCCCAGCAGTAAGAATTGGAAAGGTAAAATCTGAACTTATACTATCAGAGAATGTAAATTCTGAAGAAAAGTAAGAGTTTATACCTTTAGTTATAGTTGAAGTGGATGTATTTTCCATAGGTTGTGTGGAGAGTGGTTGCACCATGAGAGCATCAGAGATTGCCAGTTGAATGGTCTCAGAGTTTGACTTTTGAGCATCAACAACAACAAAATCTTCATTGATAGTAGTAGTGCCTTCATCCAAACTTTGATTAGATGGTTCTTGTGGGGCAGGGGTCTTAATAACTTCTTCAACCCTTTAAGTTGAAGGTTCTTGTGGGTTATACCCATGATTCATGCTGGCTTCATTTGCTTCCTGGATGGCTACTTCAACCCTTTGAGCTGAAGGTTCTTGTGTGCCTGGCCTTGTAATGACTGCTACCTCACTTTGAGAGGTAGGTTCTTGCGGGTCCTGGCCAAAAGAGACATATATGCTTCTTCTTCTTCCTGGAAAATAGCTTTGAACAAGGAGAAACTGAAGTTGATTTTGACTTCTTCTCGGCCATCTCTTTTCTAACTTCTTCAACTAGCTCATTCACCCTTTCATAAGAAATCTCCTTAATTATCTGTTTTGGAGAGTTAGTAGGGGAATCAGATATAAGAACTAGAGCAGCTTCACTTGCAACATTTTCATCAACAGCTGTAACATCACCAATTCATTCAGGCTTGGTAATCACTTCATCAGACTTTGTGATTTCATTAGAGATTATTTTTGCATTAAAGTTTAACATATTGTCAGAGTTTATTGCTCCATTAGAGTTTATAGTTAGAGATTTATCAGATTTTACTTGATCAGAGATTATTGCTTCAGTGTTTGTAGCCTTGACCAATCTTCTTCTCTTCTTTGTGATTTCAGGCATTGGATTAACAGTGAATGGCTTCATAAATGGTGCAGGAGGAATCTTAGAAGTCTTTTTTATAACTTTCTTTACTGGAAAAACCAGACCTTCATCACTATCATCAGAATCAATAGGTTCATCTATCAATTTTCTTTTCTTTGGAGAAGACTCTATCATTGATTTTCCCTTTCTTTTGCTTGGCCCTTGTGGTGAGATTTTTGTTACAACTACAGTATTTTGGGAGACTGCATAGGTTGGCAACAGTGTTTGGGTATCAGTGTTTGGATTATGACTTGGGTTAGAATCAGAGGGTGCTAAACTCTGATTCATAGTCACTGATAAGAACTCTCTCCCATACACAGTGGCATTCTCTGATGTAAGAGAATCCTGACCCATGTGGGATAAAAAAGTTAGAAAGTTTACCTTCAGCCTCTTTCTTGGCATCTTTTCGAGTAAGATCAGCAAAAATCCTCTAGTTCATACAGAAACTAACTAAACTCTGATCATGCTCAAAACTTACATCAGGCAATAAATAGCTAAAAATTAACTGTAAAAATCTAGCAAAATATACAGTGTGTGCATCATCACTAATCTTTGTAGCTAATTGCCTAATAATTAAACAGGAAAAATTAAACTGCAATTTGTGGGTCAGAGAATACCCAATTTGTTGTGCTAGTTGAGGAATTGCATCAAAGTTGGTGTATTTTATTGTGAAGGCCTTTGTGATCCAATCAAAGAAGAAGCTCAACTCTCTTCTTAGATTTGGAATAGTTAGACTTCCCAGCTTTGCTAGACTTCCACCATAGCCTATTGTTCTAAAAAATTCCTTGATTTGAAGGGTTTGTCGCACAGCCACTTCTGGAAGATGAAGGGCTTGTCGCACCACAGCAGGAGTTATAGAGTGTTTACCATTGCATTGAAATGTGATGATAGGCTTCTCATCATCACCAGCATTATTAAACTTTGCAGTTGACCATACCTTTATCAGTGATTGAGCAGAGAAATTATTGGGTTCTTGTAGAGCATACCCAATATAGCTATTCTGTAGAAAATCCTGAATAACATGAAAATCTTGAGGTATATCAGTTTTAGACAAGTGTGAGATGTAGTTTGTAGCAGCAAAAGTATAGTTTTGAAATGAAAGTCCTTCGGATGCCATTGAAAAATATAGATTAACAGATATGAAAAATTAGGGTTTATAGAAATGAGAGAGAAAGAGAGAGATACGAGATGCAANATAGTTTTGAAATGAAAGTCCTTCGGATGCCATTGAAAAATAGAGATTAACATATATGAAAAATTAGGGTTTATAGAAATGAGAGAGAAAGAGAGAGATAAGAGATGCAGATGAATAATTCAAAGTGAAAATAAGAACTAAACTATTCCCTCTCATTTGCATATACCCTGTAATGGGACACGTGGCAATTTTTGAGTGGAAGAGTAATGAGTAGTGCAATTCTCAAAATACAACATGTATGTGTGTATTTGTGTCCAAAAAAATGAATAATTTATTGTGAGATACACGCGCCCTTATGATTAGTCTAATCAGAGAATAACAATTATGATGTCATAAAATGAAATATGATGTCATAAATAATATCTCAGAGTTTAGCATGTAATCAGAGTTTAATATTCACTGTCAGAGTTTACCCCATACTCTAACAGAGTTTACCATAAACACTGATAGCTGAAGATCAGAAAATAAATGTTTCAATGATCAGAGTTTATCACAAACTCTGAAAAAGTTTACCATATACTCTGATTTTCTGCTACTTGCTATCTGGAGTTGAGCCACTTGTCACCATTCCTAATTCAGATACCAATCTTGTAAAAGTTGCTTCACATAGAAGCTTGGTGAATATGTCTGCTAATTATTGATCTGTAGGAACAAAATGCATTTCAATTGTTCCTTCCATGACATGTTCCCTTATGAAGTGATATCGGNAAGTTTACCATATACTCTGATTTTTTGCTACTTGCTATCTGGAGTTGAGCCATTTGTCACCATTCCTAATTCAGATACCAATCTTGTAAAAGTTTCTTCACATAGAGGTTTGGTGAATATGTCTGCTAACTATTGATCTGTGGGAACAAAATGCATTTCAATTGTTCCTTCCATGACATGTTCCTTTATGAAGTGATATCGAATACTGATGTGCTTTGTTAGAGAATGTTGAACTGGATTTCATGTCATTGCAATAACACTTTGATTATCACAATAAGTAGGAATTTTTGAAAAGTTCAAACCATAATCTAACAGTTGATTTCTCATCCATAAAATATGTGCACAGTAGCTTCCTGCAGCTATATATTCAGCCTCTGTAATTGATGTTGAGATATATTTTTGTTTCTTACTGAACCATGAGACAATTCTTCCACCTAGAAATTGACAACTGTCACTTGTGCTTTTCGTATCAATCTTACATCCTGCAAAGTCAACATCTGAATAGCCTATTAATTTAAAGTCAGACTCTCTAGGATACCATAAGCCAAGATTAATGGTGCCCTTGAGATACCTAAAAATTCTCTTAACAGCAATCAAATGAAGTTCCCTTGGATTTTCCTGAAATCTAGCACATAGACAGGTTGCAAGCATGATATCTGGTCTGTTAGGAATCTACATATAATTTGATGATAACTTTAAAATTAGAATCATAAAAATTTTAATTGATGTAACTGATCAGGAAACCAGTTATCAGTTGAAATATTTATGCGAATTAACTGATAAATTGGATTATGGCATAGGAGTACTTAGTTTATTTCAATCGATAAGGTGTAAGTCAATTGATATTATTCTCATCAATTGATGTTAGAGTCGATTGATATAGGTCATCAACTGATGTGTAACTTAGACTGTCAAACTATAATTATTTGAAGATAGAAAATTATACAAGTGAAGGATGATTAGTTGATATTGAAGCATCGATGGATAGAAGATCAATTGAAAAAGTCAAGTCAAGTATTGAAGACCATCAACTGATGTGAAGACCCATCGACTGATATATCGATTGATAACATCTATCAATCGATGAGTCATCTTTTATCAATAGATGTATACAAAGATCAATCAAAGAAGAATACCAGTTGTTGGATAAAAGGAAGGATCAATTGATATGCTTGACAATAAATTATCAATTGACCGAGACAACACAAGTTGACAAGTTGACAGACAAAAGCACATATATGGAAGACAGTCTATGATGACTGTGAAGATTCAAGTTGAAGTTGTCTTTCCAAGTCTGAAGACTTTTCCCAAAATGGAAAAAGGCAAGAGGAAGGATAAATCAGAAACAATTCTAATTTAGATTAATTATTTTAATACTCTTTCTAGGTATTGTAAACACACTTTTGGTATATAAATAAGTTTAGTAGCATTGTTAGAATATGAACAAGTCAGACAACATTTCTTAAAAATCAATTGTTCAACCTTAGAGCATTTTATAAGAACAGTTGGTTTATTTTTAACCTTGTAAAAATGAAATTAGGTTTTACTAACCTAGAAACATTGAGAAAAAATATACACTGATGGAAAACCCAATCCATCAGTAATTTTAAATATCTTTGTTCATTGTATTTTTAGTTTCATTCTTGTTTATACATATTCTCTAAAATACTCAACTATCAAGAACAAATATTAAAACAACAAAAAGTTTTGTATATTTTTATTCAACCCCCCCTTCTATAAATATTGGCACTGTTATGGGAAATAACATGGTCTACTTGTAATCAAATAAAGAAGTGATCCAATCATGCCTTTGTACGCTGTAACATCTACAGGCTCTCTAGTGTCTTGATCAAGCTTGGTTGCAGTAGCCATTGGAGTTGTAGCAGATATATAGTCTTGCATTTGAAACTTAGTGAGTAGATTCTTTGTATATTTAGACTGTTTTATAAAAATTCCTTCATCAGTCTGTTTTACTTGCAACCCTAAAAAATAACTCATTTCTCCCATCATGCTCATTTGATACCTAGACTGCATTAGCTTTGAAAATCTTTTACAGAGTTTCTCATTAGTGGAACCAAATATAATATCATCAACATATATTTGAACCAATAATAAATCCTTACCTTGAATTCTCTAAAACAAGGTTTTATCAATTATACCTTTTGTAAAAACCACTTTCAAGTAAAAATTGAGCCAGAGTTTCATACCAGGCTCTTGGTGCTTGTTTGAGTCCATATAAGGCTTTATCCAATCTGTAGACATGATTTGGATATTTTGGATTGACAAAGCCAAGTGGTTGTTCAACATATACCTCTTCTTCAAGTTCTCCATTTAAAAATGCACTTTTAACATCCATTTGATAGGCCTTGAATTTCTTGTGTGCAGCATAAGCAAGAAATATTCTGATTGCTTCAAGTCTAGCTACAGGTGCAATGGTTTCATCATAATCAATACCTTCCTGTTGGGAGTAACCTTTGGTGACTAGTCTTGCTTTATTTCTTGTAATGATTTCATCAGAGTCTGTCTTGTTCCCTAAAAACCCACTTTATACCAACAAATGATCTATTCTTTGGACTTGGAACTAGGGTCCAAACTTCATTTCTTTCAAACTCATTTAATTCTTCCTACATTGCAGTAACCTAACCTGCATCCTTCAAATCATCTTCAACTTTCTTTGGTTCTGTTTGAGAAAGAAAACTATGAAATAGACATTAATTATGAGTAGCTTTCCTTGTCTGTACTCCACTTTCTAGATCACCAATAATCAAGTTAGGTTTGTGATCTTTGGTCCATTTTCTTGGATGTGGAAAATTTCTTGAGCTGAATGCTCCCCCATTATTTGTGCCTTCATAGTATGATTCTTCTGTAAATGCCGATCCTTCCCTGAAGTTGTGCTTCCATCAGTGTTTAATGACTCAGAGTTTCAATGATTAGAGTTTGAGTGATCAGTGTTTGTGGTTTCAGAGTTTGATTGATCAGTTTAGGGTTTCAGAGTTTGTGTTTGTCAGAGTTTGGTCAAACTCTGATATTTCAATAATTGAGGTTGGTTTTCCAATTTTTGTAACTGATTGATGTTGCCCCCCCCCCCCTCAATATGTGCAGCATCTTCAATTTCTATTTCAATCATTTATGAATCAGAGTTTAAGGAATCAAAGTTTAACTCATCAGAGTTTGACTCAACATTGTTTATCTCATCAGAGTTTAGCTCATCAGAGTTTGTGTTCTGTAATTCATTTTTAAAACTCAGAGTTTCCTAAGCATCTTCATCATGTAACCCATCTATTTTTCCTTCATCAAAAGAGACATTAATAGATTCCATGACTGCCCTGGTTCTTATATTAAACACTTTGAATGCCCTGGAAGAGGTTTTAGAAGTTGTTGCATAACCAACAAAAATTCCTTCATCTACTTTGAGTTCAAACTTCTTCAGTTGTTCAAGATGTGTTTTGAGAATAAAACACTTACTTCCAAAGATGTGAAAGTATTTTACATTTGACTTTCTTCCCTATATTATTTCATATGGAGTCATTCCATGTTTGTTTATCAAAGTGAAATTATGAGTAATGCATGCAGTATTCAAAGCTTCTACCCAAAAATAAGTAGGTAGCTTTGCTCCTTCTAGCATTGTTCTAGCAGCTTCAATGAGAGTTATGTTCTTTCTTTCAACTACACCATTTTGTTGAGGTGTTCTAGGTGCTGAAAATTGTTGAATGATTCCTTTTGTTGAGCAAAATTACTCCATAGCAGAATTCTTAAACTCTGTTCCATAGTCACTCCTTAAATTCTTTATCTTGTATGGTGATCCATTTTCAACCATAGCAATATGATCAAATATTATCTATGTTGTTTCATCCTTTTTATGCAAAAAGTATATCCAGGTAAATCTTGTGTAATCATCCACTATCACCAGAGTATATTTCTTTTTTCCAATGGACATAATGTTGACAGGACCAAATAAATCAAGATACAATAGATGAAAAGATTGATCAATGGAATTTTTAGTTTTGCTCCTAAAAGATGTCTTCTTTTATTTGGCCTTTTGACATGAATCACATAGTCCATCAGGATGAAATTGAACTTTTGGAAGACCTCTTACTAGATCTTTTTTCACCAATTCATTTATATTTCCAAAGTTCAAGTGACACAGCTTTTTGTGCCAATTCCAGCTTTTCAAAGATGATGCCTTTCCAAGTAGACAAGTTAAGGGACCATCAGATTTTACCTCCAAGCTAGCTTCAAATAAGTTGTTATGTCTTTGACCNGAATTTTCAGTTTTGCTCTTGAAAGATGTCTTCTTTTATTTGGCCTTTTGACATGAATCACATAGTCCATCAGGATGAAATTGAACTTTTGGAAGACCTCTTACTAGATCTTTTTTCACCAATTCATTTATATTTCCAAAGTTCAAGTGACACAGCTTTTTGTGCCAATTCCAGCTTTTCAAAGATGATGCCTTTCCAAGTAGACAAGTTAAGGGACCATCAGATTTTACCTCCAAGCTAGCTTCAAATAAGTTGTTATGTCTTTGACCAATAAGAACCACTTTGCCATCCTTTTTTCTTTTTACTTCACAATGAGTTCCATGAAATTCCACAGAATAACCTCTGTCTGTTATTTGACTCACACTTAACAGATAATGCTTGAGTCCTTCAACCAGAGCTACATTCTCAATGATGACATTTCTAATAACAATATTGCCATATCCCAGTATTTTTTCTATGTTGCCATCTCCATAAGATACTGTTGGGCCAGCCTTCTCCTCAAACTCTGAAAGCAAGTATTTATTTCCAGTCATATGTGCAGAACATCCACTATCAATCACTAGGATATTTTTCCTCTTTCCCTGCAATTATTTAATGCAAATTAATTAATAGATTTGGGACCCAAACAAGTTTGGGTCCTTTCGTTTGAAACTTGTTAATTCTTGCAGCATAAGTATTTTTATCAGAGTTTATGTTAACAGAGTTTGCATTATCAGAGTTTGCATTATCAGAGTTTGCATTTTCAGAGTTTATACTATCAGAGTTTACTTTTCTTTTATCAACTTTTATTACATATGTTTGTTTGATAGTATGATTAGAAAAGACAGGTGTGTTATTCAATTGAGGCAACAATTCATAATAATTGAAATACGAACTATGATATTCTTTGCATGTGTAAATTGAATACCATAAACTACCACAGTGAAAATAAGGATTTTGTGGTTTATATCTAGTTTGTTTTCTAGCCTCTGAACTAGGTCTTTTAGGTTCCTTCTGTTTATTTTGTTTGCAGTCTATAGCAAGGTGATTAGAGCTACCACATGTGAAACAGGTTTTTCTAGGAGCATCAGGGATATAATTATAATTATTCTCCTTAGAAATTCCTACTTTACAATTTCTATTTCTCTTCACCTTTTTAGGTTTATTTTTATTTGTGTCTGCCTTCAACTTTTTCTTAAGTTGCTTCTGTGAGAGTAATCTTATATTCACTATTTTATTCTCTGACACACTATTTTCTTTGCCTTTTTTATTATTAGAGCATTCACTAGAGACATTCTTCTTGTCATTACTAGCTCTAATAAATTTCACAAGTTCACTTAATGTTCCTTTTGTGTGTGTTTTAGTGTGTGTTTCCTTGTCAGATTCATAACATAAGGCAATAGTCCAATTCTTGTTAGAAAGCATTTATTGGACTCTCTTGCCAGAGTTTGTCCAAACTCTAAAAGTCTCATTTTCTTTAGCTATCTCAGATTTTAAATATTCTACTTGTATTTCTAACTGAGTTTGCAAGTGTATAGCATTTTCATAGTCTATCTTAGTGTTAAGCATGTGTGAGTTTTCATATTCAAGAAAGTCATTCCTAGCAGTTAGAGTTTGTATCTCAGATTTTAATCTTTCAATCTCAAGAGACTGTGATTTAAAACTAACACGCAAGGATCTAAGGAAAGACTTTAATTCACTGATATTTTCAGTATATATGTTAAAGATAGAGTCTGGTACCTTATCGGAGTTTAAGATGGGAGCATTAGTATTTTTCATGAGGTCATAATTGGTTTCATCTTCAGAGTCTGAGGAATCCATCCAATCTTTCTTTGATGTGATTAATGCTTTTCCAGATTTCTTGCTTCTGCATTCAGTAGTAAAGTACCCCATCTTGTTACACTTGTAACACTTGACTTTTGATTTATCAATAGTTTTTGATTTTCCATCTCTATATTCACTTTTTTTGAATCTGTCTTTCTTCTCTAATTCTTCATGCTTCTTCTATAAGTTCCCTTGCTTTCTATTCTTCCTATACTTCATCTTCTTGAAGCCTTTGACAATCATAACAACCATCTCCATCATGTCAGAGTTTGTGAAGTCATCAGAGTTTGCATCAGACTTTGTCTCAGACTCTGATTCACTGTTTTCCTTGATCATTACAGCCTTTCCTTTTCTTGTTGAAACTTTCAATGCTTTTTCCTTTGGTTCTTCAATTTTAGTCTCAACATTCAAGGCAACAAATTTTTCCTTACTACTTTTCCTATTTTTCCTTTGCTGTAATTCCAGATCATGAGTTTTCAATCTTCCATAGACTTCATCTAGAGACATCTCATCCAAATCAGCCCTATCTCTTATTAAAGATGTTTGTAGATCCCATTATTCAGGAAGATCCCTTAGAAACTTGGTGTTAGAATCCTCATTGTCATACAACATATCCACCAAAGCCAAATTATTCAATAGAGTAAGAAATCTGTCATATATATCAGTAAGAGACTGATTCTGTTTTGCATCAAAATATTCATATTCTTGAATTAGCACAAATCTTTTATTTTTCTTTATTTCCTTGGTTCCTTGGCATTGAACCTCTAGTGCATCCCAGATCTCCTTTGCAGTTTTGCAGACAATTACCCTGTTAGACATCACAGAGTCAAGACTGTTATGCAGTATGTTTCTTACCTTTGCATCTTTGAGAACTTCTAGTTTTTCCTCATTGGTCCACTCCTTTTTATCCTTCAGAGAATAATATTCAGGAACTTGTTTGCCTTCTACAATTATTGATCGCACTAGTTTGATTGAGAGGTACTGACCTTCAATGATTCTATCTATATAGTCAGGATTAGTTATTTCTAGGAACATCATCATCTTTACCCTCGTGTAGGGCATTCAGCCTTCTTCAAAATTGGGATTCTGATGCTTTCATACTTGTTTCCAGACATGTTTATGTGATCTTTTAGTTGAAATTAACTGCGTGCTTTGATATCAATTATTTGCCCAGATAATACTCTATTATAGAAGGGGATTGAATATAATAGATACCAAATAATTGACACAAGTATAAAAGATGAATAATTTTGTATTAATATGATGAACTTAAATATAAAACTCTCTCAACAAATTTACTATTCTTAAGAGCTGCTAGGTTGTGAGAATAATAGGACTTAATTGAATATTTAATGTTAACATATTTATGTGTTTATATAGACACAATTACAAATCCAATTACAAAACAGATAATGATAATAATAGCTTCTATAAGGCAATTAGACTTGTATTCGAGTTCCATCTTCACTATCCAAATCAAATTCTGATTTGTCTATTTCCTTCACAAACTCTAATGATAAACTANATCTTCACTATCCAAATCAAATTCTGATTTGTCTATTTCCTTCACAAACTCTAATGATAAACTATGTCAGTCTGATAATCTCTGATAGAGCATTCTCTGTTAGAGTAAACTCTGATTGAGTATTCTCTGATAGAGTAAACTATGTTAAAGTAAACTCTGATTGAGTATTCTATGATGGAGTAAACGCTGACCAACAACTTCATAATCTCTGATGATGTCAGCAATATAAACTCTATTATTAATATTCTCTGACAACATCAATGTTTGTTTTCTAACATGTACTACAACTGGTAGAGATTTGAATTTTTTTTGTGTGATATTGTGTGTACTTCAGTTGCTAGATATTATAAATTTTTTTGGATATAATACTATGTGTACTGCAGTTGACGGTATTTGAAATTTTTTAGGATGGAGTATTACATGTACTACAATCGGTAGATATTTTAATATATTTTTTATGGTGTGATATTGTGTGTACTTCAATTGTTAGATATTACTTCCTCCGTCCCACCCATTTGTTTACATTTAGGTTGGGCATAGAGATTAAGAAAAATGTATAAAATAGTATGAAATGGAAGGAAAAGTGGATGAAAGAGAAGGAAAAATGAGTAAAGTGGTGGGGTCAATTGATAATTAATTGATAGATTTGAAAAGGTAGAGGAAATTAGTGGGTGAAAGTAAATTTTATAATATAAAAGTTTACTGTTTTTAGAAAGTTTTGAAATGTAAAGAATTGGGTGGGACATCCAAAAAAGGAAAGTGTAAAGAATTGGATGAGACAAAGGGAGTATAAATTTATTTAGATGTAATACTATTTGTAATGCAGTTGATTGTTTTAGTTTTATATATTATTTTGGATTAAAATTTTGTAGGTTTATTTATTGGGAAATGCTATTTCCAGAGCCAAATTTTAACTTCCAGAGCAATATATAAGCTAAATACCATACTATCCTTAGACATTAACTTCCAGAGCAGCATCAACTTCTAGAGCTAGCAACAATTTTACATAATTAACAAGTTCAGAGCATAACATAACACTTTCTTCAGGAACAAAATATAGATCAATCACTGGTCCAAAATTAATTGATCTACGTAATTCACAAAAATATTAAGATATCCACATTTATATAATCAGGTTCCATTTTTCTGCAAAATCACAACGCTTCAATCTTCATGACCAGTTTTATGCCATATCTAGAGATTGAAAAAGCGAAGTCCTTCCTCATTCTGAGACCAAGATTAAAGAAAACGAGTAAGACATGATGAAAGAGATATTATGCATTAAAATAATACAATAAAAAATTGCTCACATTAATATATGAATTTCGCGAAAAGTTTTCAGATAAATTATAAGGATCCGGAGCAATGTTTCCCTCCTCTACTGGACATGGAGTATAACACTCCATGTATTCAGATATGTTATTTTTGCCTCGGCAAGAACGACTATTGTGTCCACTACATCCGCAAAGACTACATTTTCTTGTTGTTTCAACAATCTCAAATTCCGATAGATTTCATCTTGTAGAAGAAGAATTTCTTTTGTTCATTGATCCTTGTGGTCTTACTTTATGTGGCAGAATTTCTGGCTCAAAAAGTTTGGATGAATGCCCATTAACAAGCTGGGATATTTCATCCAAAGCATTGTCCTTTTGAGTGAGCGGCCATTCTTGATATTTGTCTTCAAAAGTACCAAGTAGTTCCTTTAGTTTTGCAACGTTAGGATCAATCTCACTACCACCAGAAAGATTAAATTGTCTATTGCCAATCCTCCATTGAGAATGTATGGCATCAATTGGTATGACATTCGCTTTCCAATCATTCAACATATGTGCGCAAGGAAGACCCATATTTGTTTTAAACTGGCCAGTACATGTAGATCTCATTTTGCTAGATCTAACCAACTCCCACTGCTTAAATAATTCTTTCAACGCAAAATGTGACACCCGATTATTTATTTCTCTAAAAAGCAAGATATTACAATCATGGAGAGTTTGAATTTTCTCACCTGATAGTCGCGATTTAATCTCCTGAAACTCATTCTCAATTACCAAAGACATTCTTTCTTTCACTTTCTGAAAATCTCTAGTTGAAACTTGCAAATATTGTTTCAATTTAGCATGTGCACCTTCTGCTCTAGATGAAATATGGCTGTGAAAATGTGTATATTTTTCAGTCCATGCATGAATAAACCTCTCCTTATGTGGAAGCCAAGTGTTCTTTATGTATTTTGTAGCATCTTCTTTTTCTTTATATGTAACCTCAAATTCAGACCAAGTTTTAATGTATTCCTCTTCCGTTGGAGAATATATCACTGCATTCCATTCTGATAAAAACAACTCCCAATCTTGTTGCTTGTCAAAATATCTCTTACATTTTGCCAAAATATTTTTTTCAATATGTCAAACACATAAGAAATTTATAGCTCTAGGAAATACGATCTCAATAGCATTCATCAAGGCTAATTCTCTATCTGTTACAATTACAGAAGGCTCACATCCAGGTTCTAAAATGCCTTTAAATTTTTCCAAAACCCAAATATAGTCATCACATTTCTCACTCTCCAGAAATGCAAAACATGAATAAAAAGATGTGTTGAAACTTGGCATTCCTACTATATCAAGTAATGGCATCTTATATCTATTTGTTTTATAAGTACAATCCATAACAAAAACAGTTGGATAACTCCCGGTAAGTGTGATCGTGATTGGATGAGCAAAAAAAAGTCGCTTAATTTTTCCATTATCATGATGAGCAACATCAAATATAAAATTACCTTGACCAAGTTCGTCAAATAAATTTTGAATTGGAGTTCGACCNTATATCTATTTGTTTTATAAGTACAATCCATAACAAAAACAGTTGGATAACTCCTGGTAAGTGTGATCGTGATTGGATGAGCAAAAAAAAGTCGCTTAATTTTTCCATTATCATGATGAGCAACATCAAATATAAAATTACCTTGACCAAGTTCGTCAAATAAAGCTTGAATTGGAGTTCGACCAGCCAACTTTTCTTTCTTTAGCTTGAACTTCATATTTGCAATAGTCCGTGAAACTACTTTTGTATTAACATTCTCTTGTCGCAGTGCCGAAAGAATTTGACGAGTTTGCACACCAGCTCTTGTCATTCTTTCAATGACTAAAGTTTGTTCTTCTGATAATTGACAACAAGAAGGATGTCCCAACATATTTGATAATGGCTCATGATTGTATAAATTATTTTCCATCTTAAGTTTCCAGGATTCATCAAGTTGTTTCTTACCGCGAAGTTGAAATGGACAATTAATTAGTCGAGAACCTAATTTTCTTTTTCGATCCTCATCAACAATGTTCAACTTATTGCGATAACAACCTCCCCTATCACAACAAAGAACAACGTACTTTTCTTTCCTGGAACACTTGATGGATATAGCATAGCCTTGTACCAAGTAAATTTCTTTGGTAGAACTAAGAAGATCTTCCCGAGACTTGAAAGATGTACTAAATAACTGTAATTGCATTGCTTCGTCGTATTCTTTGGAATCGAATTCTGAAACATAAGCAACCATTATACACTGAATCAAAAATAATCTAGACTTCCTTTTAAAGTGTAAAAAGTGAAAGATGTAAAGTTACCTTCAGTAGATGAATTTTCAGAAATTTGAAGACCATTAGAAAACATTGGAGTTGCTTGAGATTCATCCTCCATGTCGTTGTTTCTACAATTAAGAATAGAAATTAGGGTTTTAAGATTATAAATTGGGATAAATTAAAGACGTGTTTTAAATATATGTATACATATCTATTATATTAAAGGTAATTTGGTCTTCTTGAATTTTTTTGCTCTGGAAGTTAAAAACAAGCTCTGGATTTAACATTTCCCTATTTATTTTCTTGGGGTGTGATTTACACGTACTTCAATTTTCAAATTTCATTATTATTGTTTGTATTGTATATAGTAGGTTTGTTATGCACTTTTTAGAAATTAATATATGATTGTTAACTTATTCTAACTTAGCATGAGATACATTCTTTTATAATTTATGTCGTGCATACTTGTTAAAACGTAGTGATAATAAAAATATCCTTTAAATCTATAGTTACGTTAAAAGTTCGTGACTTTTGTGCAGGACGCAGACGAATTAGACGGCTAAGTGCAAGTTCGTGGTTGCATAATTGTCCTAAATAGAAAGAAAAATATGTTGGTATGACTAGAATGGATGAAACAGGCAAAGAGACAATTTGCAATAAAAGGACAAACTTTCTCATAATGATAGTGTCGATTACACATTACGAGTAGTGATTTTGTGGGTGATAGCTTTCCTATGGAGACTAGTGATGCTTATCCAGGACAGAAGAAGTCTGTAGAAGATGCTCAACTTATAAAAATTGTAATATGTAATTATAAAATTGTAAACCCATAGACACGAGAATGTTATTATAAAATTGTAAGGTATTGAACTTGATTTCCTATATACATTGTTTTGCTTGCAGAACATACCTATTTTCATACCGAATCACCAAAAAATATGAAAAATATATATATAAATCATAAACACATAGTACCAAATCAATTATTTTATTTTGATGATGTCTTATTATCTTTACCCTTTTATGGATGTGTGCTAATTTGGAGAGAAAATGTATGTGATGTAATTGATGATTAAAACATTGTGTTCAACTTGTTAAACATTTTGAATATTATATAATTGATCACATAACAGTCTGTGGTTTAGGACAATGTGTTCAACTTGTAGAACACTGTGTTCTGCAATATAGCACATAGTAATATTATATATGCAGTACATTATGTTTTAAACAAAATAAAATGTTTTATTATGCAAGAAAACATATTTTAAAATGATATGTTCATCACAATTTCCAGCCACATAAAAATTATATATGTCTGACAAATAAATTTATCCAAAAATAATTTAAATCGAAATTAAATAAAATTAATTTTTATTAACAAAATATAACCACCAAATTGAACAAACTATATAAAATGATCACTTTTTATGTTAGACCATATTTTTTTACTTATATATATATCTTGATGTGTTAATACCTAAATAACTTGACACACATAAAAAATATTTGCTAACGATTGGATCTTCTAAATGATTTTCCTTGGATTATTTTGTCTTGTCCTGATGCAAATAGAAAGATTGGATCGTAACTCAAGTAGAAAAGGAAATTTTGATTGATCAATTTCGACTTCAAAGTGCATCATTTTCTTTAGTATGTATAGAGTTCTTTTTTGTAATTTCAAGGCATCTACAATTATTGAATCGCAACCCTCTTCGGCTATCTTTATCATTTCATCTTCAGACTAAGTTGATCTGGAAACTGCTTTAGTTTCCGGCACTACTCACATTCTACCATCAAGTACAAGTTAATATGTCATGCATAAACAAGCAGCTTGGCATAATGAAAGTCAAGATAGAATCAGCAAACATTGTAATCAAATATCTTCGCGACGAATACTTATAAGAACATCAAATTCTTGTCAAAATTTGAATTTAAATGAGTTTTCACGCAAGATTCTTTTTTTTATATATATAAAGGTATTTTTTATGAAGTAATGGTATATATATATGTATGTATATATACTGATTGATGATCAGTGGCTTACAAATTTTAGATATAAATTAAACAATTTTTTTTTATTTGCTAAGCTAATTACACAAATTTAGATGAACTTATCATCTAGAGTTTTCAATAAATTTTAGTTATGCATTTTGTTATAAAAAATAATTTTTAGTATACAATTAAAATACTTAAAAATGTGTATTAGAAAACAATATGACAAATTAAAAAAAAGTCAGAAAAAGAATATTTAGCAACAAAAAAAAGTCTTAAAATGTTGGCAGAGAAACATGATGACCTTAATTAGTTCAGGAAATTTGACTTTGGGTTACCGATGTTTCCACGCCAAACACGTCCCTCGATTGTTAAAAATATAATTTTTATTTTTTTTTGGTGTTTTTAGTGTGCGCAAATGGGCACACATTAATAACTATTTTTTGATAAGTTATTAAATTTTGATTTGTGAGAATTTTTATGCATATATAAGGGTATTATTAATAGTGAAGAGAAAGTCAATAAAAATTTGGCAACTCATTAAAAAATAGTTGTTAGTATGTGCAATGGATACACACTAGAAAAATCGTTTCTCAATGAAAATATTATGCATTTTAATAAAAAGATTGCACATAATTCACACAAACCTCCAAACTCGCAATACAACTTGGTATAATCGATATTTAATATATTTATTTTTATTTTTTGGCAAAATAAAGAAAGAAAACTTAAGTTAATATTGCATTTAACTTGGATTTTTTAACCTTTCATATACATATCAATTGTGTTTAAATTTTATTTTCATAAATCATCTTCTGAATTAAATTATTTTCAACACAAAACAAATTTGACAAAAATATATTATTTTCGATTTTGAATCATGAATAAGTCTAACTAAAATATTATGTTGAAAATCAGAAAATGGGAATCAAGAAATGTATGCATATCAGATTGAACTAGTAGATACTATATGATAGTATAATAATTTAATTACTTTTTCTTTTTTCCTTTTTTGACAAATTTACTTTTTTTTTAATATCATATAATTTTCGATACAGCTTTTAGAAATTTTTTTAAAAACTAAATCCGCAATATTCCCGTATGCCCTCTCTTCTTGTATAGCCAGCTAGTAATACAGTAATAAATTAACAATAGCAACAAATATACATACAAGTCCAAATCAGTGAACCATACATGGCAGACATGTGTGTATCTATTTAAAACAATAAAACCCACTCAAAACACACAATATCTACAACTTCTTCTGTTTCTCTTCACAAATTCGTATTATGGCAGCAACAGCTATATCCCATCTTCATGGAAAGCTATCAAGCAACATTTGTTCACCTCCAACATCAAATATTAGCCGTTCATTTTATCGACCTATAGTTGCTACTACTATGGAACAGCAAAACAAATCGTATTGGGCTGCCATTAAGACCCACATCGATACGCATCTCAACAAGTCCATAACGATCCGGCCTCCACTTTCTGTTTTCGAGCCCATGCATCACCTCACATTTTCTGCTTCCAAAAGTACGGCGCCTCTGTTATGTATAGCTGCATGTGAACTCGTCGGTGGCTCGGCGGACGATGCTGTAACGGCAGCGTCCGCCATTCATCTCATGCATGCCGCCGCATTCACCCACATGCACCTCCCGTTATCTGATGGGCCCATGCACGTGGGGTCCACAGTGGAACATATCTTTAAGCCCAACATAGAGCTTCTTACTCCGGATGGCATGGTGCCATTCGGATTCGAATTACTGGGCCTGTCTCAACAGGCCCAGAATAATCCAGACAGGATTTTGCGCGTGATAATAGAAATATCACGCGCTGTTGGATCACAGGGAATTGTGGATGGGATGTATCGAGAAATGATGAACGGTCGATCCGGTGCCCAGGATGAAGAGACGGCACCGGAGTATGCGTGTGAGAAGAAGGAAGGTGAGTTACACGCGTGTGCAGGGGCGTGTGGGGCAATATTGGGAGGTGGGAGTGAACAGGAGATAGAGAAACTAAGGAAATATGGACTCTATGTAGGGATGATACAAGGAATGGACTCTATGTATGGAGTTGAGAAGTACAAAGAGGGGAGATTTGAAATTGTCAAGAAATTGAAAGGCTTAGCTATGAAAGAATTGGAAACATTTCATGGTAAAAATGTACACCAAATTTCAACACTTTTGGAGATGTAATAATTTTAGGTTCAATAATGTTGTCAAGATCAATAAAAGTAGTAGTACTAGTAGTATGAAACACATGTTTGTCTTGGTCTAAGGTTATTGTTGATTTCATGTGAAATCTGTTCTCTTGCTAATATAAATTTTAATTTTATATTATTGTTTCGGATTAAATGAATTTTTAATACAGTGTATTTCATCAATTTTAAATTTTAATGATTTGATTCTAGAAAATAAATTATTTATTTATTATTTAGTTGAAAATAAAATATAAATATTGGAAATTTAGAAGATAAAACCTTCACTCATTAAATAATTTAAAATTAGACCTTCCTCTATTAATAAAATGAAGTAAAACCTTAAACAGCATAATTTAATATGTAAAAATTATATATGATTATTTTATTATGTTTGTTGTTAATTTATTTGAATTTGAATAATTTATCAACGAATTAAATTTTCATAAATTATCGAACTAATAAAACAACAATAATGTAATTCATTTATTTTCCATCTATTTGGACGAAAGAATATTAAAATTAAATTAGAAAGTTAAAAAATTATAAATTCCACAAGTCGAGAATTAGGGTGTTGCTCGGCATAATTTCTATACAAAATACCCAAATAGCACAGCGGCGGAAGATGACTAGAAATAACACCCAGAAACTCTAGATCGTACGCTAGATCGTTTACCGTTTAACCGAAATGCTAGATCGTCTTTTGACCTATTTATTTTAAAAAAATCAAACGCTAAATAATCTATCGTCTAGGTACCCTAAACACTACGTCTCTGACGTCTAAGACCCTAAACGCTAGAAAAAGTTGGGTTTTATGCTAAAATGTGGGATAATGTCACGTTTTTGTTAAAAAATTTAAAAAATAAAAGCAAAAACACTAGTTGATGTTGAGTTTTTAAAAAAACTAAGCTTAATATTTCTAAAACCTAAACTTAATTAGGGAATTAATGAACTCTAAAATATTAAAAACGGTTAAATTAGGGTTTTAATTTTAATTAGGGTTTAGGGTCTTATAGGCTTATAAATTCAGTACTTAACTTTTAATTTAAACTTAATATTTCTAAAATCTGAATTCAATTAAGGTATTAATAAACCCTAAAATATTAAAAACGGTTAAATTAGGGTGGCCCTAAACCGTAGATCATAAACCCTAAATCGTTGAATATTCTATTATAGAATTATAAATTCAAATATTTAATTTTTAATTTAAGTTTAATAATTCTAAAACTCAGTTAGGGAATTGATGAACCCTAAAATAATAAAATGGTTAAATTAGGTGTGTTTGGTTTTGGGGTTTTGTTTTTATTATTATTTTATTAGGAATAAAAGGGAAAAAAATGACCGAAAAAGGTACACGATGTAGCGTGTATGGTCTTTAGCAAAACGCTAGTGTCTCTGAGTGCTATTTTGGATTATCTCCTCATTTGATGCAATTTTGGGCATTTGAGTTAAAAACAGTACGCCTTTTCTTGGAGAATTAATAATTAAACTTCAGTCGTCCACGTTGCTCTACCAACATCAGCCTTTGCATATATTTTGTAATATGTCACCAATTTCAGAAAGGCATCAACTCCCTGCTGCAACCCGTTCCATGGTGAATTGAAAACTACCAAAGTTGAGAATAGCCCATAATACATCCCGACACCTCATTTCATTATATGCTTTATATATAGATAGAGTCATATTCAGGTGACCAGGATTCTAAATCTATCGGGCGAGGATATGCAAAAAAAAAATTTTGTACTTTTGGAAATCCAAGTATATGTGACATTTTTAGTACATTTTCCAAAACAACATTTGAATTATCTCCCATTCTCTCTATTTTGGCAAGTTAAGAGTGAAGCAGTCAATGTGTTAAAATATACACACAAATGAAAGGCATACATTATTCTCTCTAGCCTCTTTCTATTTGTACACACACACACTCTCACACTATATTGTGCTTTCATGTATAATATTTCAATTATAATGGTATTTGTGACGAGAGTAGGGGGTCAGAAGAAATTGATTTTGGTAGTGATGAGGATGAAATGTTGTCTTTGAATGATGTTGTGTCTAAAGTTCTTGATTTTTTTTTATTTTGATGAGTGTTACTCAGTGGAGGCACGGACTTCTGTGGAAGTAATTAAGGCCCATATTATGAAGAAAGATGCCTTAGGTTGAGTGACTTGGAATATTAGTACTATTCAAGGAGAACCTCAAGGTTGAGTTATTGGTTTCACAAGCTACACTTCAGCTTTTTCTTGGTATGATTTTTTAAAATTTTTCAAGTTTTGTGGGAGATATGGTTGCAGTATTTACACCTAGCATTTAGTATCCTTTTGGATGATTATTTCAAGTATACCTTATAAAATACCAACGGATGTGAAAAATGTATATTTTGATATCTTCACAGAGGCGCTGAGATCTATTTTCGAAGAACATAACAAGAAGGAGTTGAAATTTTATGATGGGATTGATGGTATTGCAAGTAAGCTTGCGATTTTAGTTATTGATAGAATATCTTCTTCAAAATAATTTTTAAGCAAGAAGAGAAAAATTTATGAAGTTAATCGATTCACTAAAAGCCTAGATAAAGATATTGGATTTGTGTGTAGGGGGTACCACAAGATATGACACTGATGATACTTTCTTTTTGTGCATTCAAAAACAAGGCAATCGATTAAGTTCTTGTGGCAATAACAGCGAGTGAGAGTTTGAATCAACTTACAACTTGTTTCGAAATTTAGCAACCTTAACAAGTCTCTTCAAGTCTTTGGGACAGGGTTTACAATCTGTTGCATAAACTTTGAACAATTGTCAAGAAAGTCTTGCTAATACTATATGCTTCTGAGAATAAATTGTCTTATTTTTTGTGGAGACAAGTATTTTCCACTCTCAAAGATAAAGATTGTACTACACTCTTTATATTTTCTAATCAATAATACTCCCCTCATTCTCTTTTACTTGACCCTCATAAAAAAATATATATATCAAGAAAGTGTTCAAGTATATGATTTATTTTTATATTTACCCCTAATTAATACTTCGAATAATGAAATAAATTTGAAAATGAGTTGAGAGTTAAACATGGGAAATAAGAGTAAGGGATAATCTTGAAAAAATATGTAAAAGATATATTAAATTAAGATATGAACAATTATTTAGGAATAATATTTTTTAAAGGGTCCAGTAAAAGGGAACAGAGGAAGAAGTATATATGTTCGCTTGAGTTAACTTAAATAGTCGAATCAGAAGTTTTTAAATATTACTTATGATTATTGTGTATTTTCGTTCAAACTTAGATGATTACAGAAAGATTAAACCTTTATTAATTTGAAAAAAAATAAAAATTAAAAGGGGCATACCAGAATCTGACATACCAGCAAAAACACACAGAAGATTTGAAAATGTGATACTACGAGTGAGTGGGGGTGTTTAAACGGAAAATGGTGAAGGGCCAAAATTTAGCTGCGGATGTAAGTCAACTTATCAATCAATTGGAACGCCATTACTTGGCTCCTGATGAATTTCTCGTCTCTAAATCCGCCTAATACGATCTCTAGCTAGTAAATAGACGCACTATCTCTCTTTCTCTCGAACTAATACTACTAATTAGCTGTAATTGTGTGTTTATTGGATGACGCAGGCCAGAGAAGAAATGGCAATAGAGAGATTTTGATATATTTCGAAGCTATGGTATTTTTATTTTTTCATCATCAATTAGGGTTTATTACCAGATGAGTTCATGTATACATTTGAGATTCTTGAGTTTATCAAAATTTTAGACTTTTATCGAATTCTATTATCCGTTCCCCTAAGTAGCATAAGTTGAAAGGATTTTCTCTACGTTAAAATTATTGAAAAATTATTTAAGATCATCTATGTCCAAAGAGAGATTGAACGAACTTGCCATATTATGGATTAAGAAATATATGTTGGAGGAGATTGACTTAAACATTACTATCAACGACTTTGTATCTAAAATGCACGAATAATTTCTTTTTCATAATTTCATGAATTTTGGTTATTTTACCTCAAACTTAATTGGTATTTTGACATTGACATAAATTTTTTTACTAGTTATGAATTATGTTGATAAATATTATTGATTTGTACGCTCTTCTATGAAATATGTATTGTTATATTTCAATTTTATTATTTAGTCCTAAATTCAATTTAATTGTTAATATTAAGTGCCCATATTTCTTTCCCACCCCTAAGCCTCTAAAATTTCAAAACTAGCCTTCAGTGTTACCCATTGAAGACATGATGTCCATGAAGATCAAGAAATGAGGGGGAAACCCGTTGAGAACCTGGTCCCAATTACTCTAAACACAGACAATCTTTCTAAAATTACTTACAAGCATCGCTTCATGATCGTTAATAGTTATGATATATTATAACATCAACATTCTAAATTTTTTAGAGAGATTATTGCACATGTGATAAGGTATGTTGAAGAAACAAAGAACTGGTGTTTTAATGTTTTTATGACATGTAAATTGACATGAAAGAAGACATTTTCACTCTTTTTCAAATTTAATAGTGGATAAATAGTATGATATCAATTACATATTTGTTATTATATTATAAATTCATACATAGTATGACCAACATTATATTTTGAGTACTTTCCACCTAACATGTTCAAATTATTGTTGTACCGGTCAAATGGTGGAATGAAAATTATATTAGAAGAGCGTGAGATATGGACAATCATTCAAAAAATATCTTACTAAGTTGCATAAGAGGTGCACATACATTGAATTTTAATTCTTATTACATATAAAATATATTCTAATTTAACATATGGTCACATATTCCTCAAATATGAATGAGGTTAGAGATGAAACTTTTTCACAAGAATTTAAAATATGACAAAAGAACACTATACAGTTAAACTTTTCATAAAAGAAATTAGTGTTTTCAATTAAGATTTAATATACTGGGAAACAAATATATGCAAATGATTGTACATGCTAGAGGAGAAAATGATTCAGAATACAGACATGATGTAAAAAACAAATACACAAGTAAGATTAATAATTCTCCACATAAAAAAATTCATAATTTCACTAGATCACTTCATAATATTTTTATATTTCCTTAATTATGAAGTTCAACTTACGACTTGGATAGAATGGCTTGACTTCATTTCTAGTCTCTAGATACTACTAACAAAGAATTTAAATCAACATTAGTTGAACATCATTTCCCATACTTAATATTTATAATTTCCCTATAAATTTAATGAACGAACAATTTATGCAATAAATATATTTGTTTCACATTTTATCATTATGCAAATATATATTATTATATATCTAATTTTTTGCAACTTCCAACATCGCGGAATAAATATTGGTATAAATAATACTTCCTATGTTCTAAATTATTAATTTTGTTTGGAATTTTTAGTAATTAAATTGATAAAAAAATTATATACATATATATTATATAATTAAATAATTTTATAAAATTATATTATTAGAAAATATAACTAATTTACTTTTTTTTTAATTATAAAAAATATACTTTAAATTTCAATCAAAATTTTATTAATCTAAAAAAATAGAGTCAAATTTTATTATTCACATGTTATTGACATATAAGCAGTGTTCTAAAAAATGTTAATCGGAAATAATCGGTTGGGGGACCTTGTAGAGATTAATCCGTAAATCGGGGATTAATCGGGAGGATTAATCGGTATACTAATCATGAATATTTTAATATTAATTTTTAAATATAAATTATATATTATCTATATAATATTCAATGGACTATCCATCATTTATTAGTTATTTTCACAAATTGAAATTCACAAAATAGTAATCCATTAACTTTGTGACCTTCAGATACATAATTATAGTCCTTACATGCTGATATACATCAAAAACCACTACCGTTTCTCAAAAGAAAACATGCACCTATACTTACATATTGCTTTAACAATTTGCATTGTTCTATATATTCAGAGCACTAACAAAAATGGTTTTTTTTTAAACTAAAATCCCTTACTGGATATATGTAGCAACAAGCAACTAGGCTGTCAAAAGGTTGAAAACGTACTACTCAGACTTTTAAAATACAACAATTTTGATCCATCTCACCAAACAAAAAATCTTCATCAAAGTTCTGGCTCCACCTCTTAATTAAAATCATCATCAAGTTCTCAAAATGTCTCATCACATGTATTTGTTGAACTTTCAGACTCGTCATTATCTTCACCTTTCACAGTCCACTCTTGAGCCATTCGAGCATCATTTGCTAGTAACAGATCACACTTGTCCTTTAATTTTTTATTCTTTTTGATAATTTTGGAATTGAACTAAACATATAGAAGACTACTTAATCTCTCTGAATCTAATCTATTCCTTTTTTCGTATGAATCTAAAAATAAAAAGTTAAAATCAGATAACATGAAGAACTTTTAATAATTAGAAGAAAATGAAGTAAATAATAAGAAAATTTAGTTCATTACCCCCTCAAAGGCGCTCTAATTTATTTCACATCCAGAAAAATTTATGGTCAAAGCGAGTAATTTCATTGCCATCTTTTACAGAGTTGGAGTCTTAGAACCATAATTAGACCACCACGCAATTGCATGAAATCAGATTTATTAATTTACTTTAATATATATATAATCATTTGAGTAAGGGATTATATCAAACTAAAAAATTATTACTAGGATTAAAATTGTCAGCATTGTTCATTCTCCTCGAAATGGCCAACTTTCTTGAAAATATTCCATCCATTGCCTTATACTTATGCAATTCAATATTGGATATTGAATGTTGAGCTTCATAATCATCTAGAAAAAAGGCCTCAATGCAAGTCAATAAAGCTCCCATGCAGTCAGGATCTTTCTTCACTTCATCGTCTCTATAACAATAATACGGGTTCAAAAGATAGCCAGTCAAATGTAAAAAACTGTCAAGCCGATCTTTGACCCTTGATTGAATGATATACATTATAGGATCATATATTTTGTTGACATCCTTACAAATTTTGATAACTTCCTTTTTAGCATCTTTAAGTTCGCCGTAGGTAAAACCCATTGAAGGCTTCAAATCTCCATCCACAAGTTATAGTAGCTTAACTAATGGCTTAAACATTTCTACCCAGCAGGATAAGTTTATCCAAAAAGACTGATTAACAATAGTATTATAGGCTGATATCCCCTTTTGGTTGAGTAGCCCACCTGCAACCATTCCAATCACTGGATAAAAACATATATTTCAAGTTTTCCTGTTTTTCTAGCATGCTCTGTATTGTAAGAAGTGCACTTGTAAATCTTGTGACACCAAGCCTCACAATGTCTCTTTTTTATTGATAAATTTTCTCATCAATGCCAGAGTATTTTGATGTGCATAGATATATATTGTCAAAAACTTTGCCTTGTCGATCACCAACTTAAATCTCGGAATTTTACCAGCATAAAGTTGAAACATGTAAAACAATTAGTGGAAATTAACAAGTAAATAAGTAAAAGCAAACAAGTAAATATTTATGTTAGGTCCCGAAGTATCATAGAAGGGGATCTTGAATATGATAGTCACTAAATTAAAAAAAAATTCTTTCGAATCTTTTACGGATAAATAATTTAGAGTTCAGTTAGTGGGTTTGAATTCATGAGGTGAATAATGTTTAGGATGCTGGCTTACTAATTTTCTGTATTTATGAATAAATATTAAAGTTCTAGAAAATTAGCAAATAATTAAATGAGACAAGTTTTCGGGAATATATCTTTCGTATATAAACCCAGAGGGGTGCTACACCCAGTTAAAAATATAACTGGTTTCTAAAAAACATATTAGTTCTTTACTTCTACAAAGAGATATAACTTAATCCCTATACAATATTTGACTATGTGTTTGTACTAATGGAATCAAGCTAACAGAGAGTGTTTTACAATAGCCCTATGTATTTGTAACATAATGAACCGTCTAGAATGTAAAACTCTAGTGAAGAAGTTATATGTATGGCTTTGTATCTTCTTCTTATATGGCTTCTAGTTTCTCTCTATATCTCTCTGTATGGTTGTATATCTCAACAATCACACTTTAAAATGAGAACGTCATTTTGTTTATATGTGTAGACTTTTCAAATCAATTAAAATTGATTTGTTTCACAATGTTTAAGTCCTTTGTTGTTCTTGAAGAGGGACTACAGTGTATAGGCGCCATGAAATGTTTCTGTTGCGCCTTGGAACTTTGTTGCGCCTCTACACCATTTACCTTGTAGAGGCGCCACCAAATGCCTTAGAATCTATTTCCTTGCGCCCATGACTTGTTTGTTGCGCATGTACACTACATGCCCTTATGTAAGCACCACCAAACTTCCCTTAATCTTGGAGGATAGTTTTCTTGCGTCTTGGAATATGATTATTGCGCCTGCACTGTATTTACCCTGTAGAGGCACCACCAAAACTTTCCTTGCGCCCAAGAACTTAGAAAATGCTTGTTGCCATCTTTTGTTGTACCTGCACTAGAATCATTTTGACATTGTTTTGTTGCGCCTGCACACTGAGTTCCTAGTGCAGGCGCCACAAATAACTTAGATTCTATGACTAGTTATTTCTTTGCACACCTTGGATGATATGTTGTGCCTCATACATGGTTTCAAGTGTATAGGAATACCAAAAGTGATATACTTGCCTTAAACAAATTTTTGAAATGCTTGAAGTATTTACCACTTAGTTTTCACTCTTCTAGCTTAATCAACTGAATTTCTTCTGATAAATCAAAGTAATTATCTCCTTGTTATGCTGACGCTTAGTGCACTGGTCTGGTTCACAAACGACTAACACTGAATTGAATTCCCTTGACTTCTGTTCTGTTTCAGCTGATTAACTTTGGACTATTGCAATGCTTTAAACACTAACTGTTGATAAACATAGAACTTTTACTAGAATCTTTTTTGGTACTTCGACAACGTCTCCATTATTGCCACAATCTTGAATACTTCATTATTTGTTCTTCACTGACGTTTGAACATATGAATGAACTTCTTTCGGTGAGTATAACTTCAATAGTGCAGCTGTTTTCTTTAACCTTTGTCTTCACCCTTCTAGATTCCTATGCTTCGAATATTGTCGATCTTCAATTAATGCCTTTACACTAAAATATTCTAGTGGCACTTTTATACTGAATCTTCAACACTTCTAAAACCCTGAAAGTCTTTACACATTATTCTTCACTGAGGCATGAACATATTAATGAACTTCTCTCAATGACTTGTAGTAGACTTCAAAACTTCTTCTAATATCTTGATTCACTGTATCTGCCTTGTCTTTATTTCTTCCTAATTTCTGTGTAGACGTAGTATTATTTACCTATCATGTTCTAGTGTTGAGTTATCAAGATTACTATTCATACGGTTTCGTAATCTCACAAACAATTTAATTTACTAAGATACTGATAGGTTCCAAAACAAGGTTAAGTGTATGGGTTGCAAATGAAGTCTAAAAAATATTTGGTCTGTTCACTTTCAATAGTTTAGCAGCAACAAAATTATTACTTGCATTATCAATCACTACTTGGATCAAATTTTTACTTCTGACAATATCAATCCAATTGTTCATGTAGTCAAATATATATTTACTCATATGTGCCTCTAAAGAACATTCAGTAGAAGAGAGAATTTTTTTTTCAATTTTATAGTTAACACAAAAATTCATTATACTTCGCCATTTTCTATCCGACCATGCATTAGTCATAATTAACCAATACTCTGCAACTCGTATTCTTGAAAAGCTTTATTCGATTTTTCTCTAAACTGAACTTAGTTATATATTGAAGATTTAATATTTAGAGAATATAGTGGGGTGCAAACACTTTTTTATTCCTTGTATTGTTCAAAGTGTATTTGTAATCATTAAGTGGCAAGGGTTCTAGGTGTAGAACAAGGGATTGTTTGATTCAGTTGTATTGTTTCTATAAGGCAAATAGTTCGAGAAATAGAAGGATTCAAGAGTGGGACTCGAGGAATTTAAGGTTCAAGAACAAATTGTAAGGCAGAAGAAAATAGCAAGCTGGAATCATTCTGCTCAAGATTGCTGGGATTTTAGCAAGCCACTATAGTGATTGGGAACATGGATATATATTATTACTCTTGTAATTGGTTTATAATTGATTAATAATATATTCTCTTACCAGGTTAGTAAGGGTCCAGGACGTAGACCATTAGACATAGGGGTCAAACCTGGCTAAATATAATAACCCGGATTTTTGGACGAAATTTTTTTATTTATAAACGAACCTGATGAATACTGATTCTACGGATTATGAAAAACTTTTTAGCCCACACTAGGTAAGTGGAGGAATATGGGAAAACCAAATATGTGGTATTATTGTACGAAGAAAATGAGTGTATGTAAAAGCCGTCGGAATCCGAAGATTTTCGCTTTTACTAATTGTTTCATAATTTACGAGATATCGAGGAATAAGAGAATTAAGTTGTGATCAAGAGGATTATAATTTAGAAAGTTCATGGTTATAATCAAATTAGAGTATTTGGAATATTAAGGATTTACGCTACGGAATTCCTATGACGAAAAGCTTTCGGAAATTAATCGAAATTACGTGAAGGATTAATGATCAAGTATTGGATGATAAGTGACTAATGAGAAGTCCCATGCAAGTGTCATGCATGCCTAACTAGGAATTGAAAGCCAACCAAGTAACCAAGTATTGGTTAGAAACATGGTTCCATAAATGGTGGAAAAGTAGAAAGCAAGTTCCTTGATTCATGGCTTTAGTTGTACTTGNTCTCCCATTCTTCTCCATTTTCTGCCCAGCTTGAGCAAGGTGCAAAGACGATTTTATAACTCCAGTTCTACTCATCCAAAAATCACCAAATTTTAACCATAGCTTCTTCACTATATGTAGAAGGTGTAGAGGTANCCATAGCTTTCATAATTCATAACTAAGGTATGTTCAAAATCTCATGGTCATCCAACTAGTATAGCATAGCCAAATCTTTGCTCAAAGTTGAGGGTGAATAGTAACTTCGAAAATGACTAACTTGTTTCTTTATTTCTCTTGCAAGTTTAAGGATGATAAGCATAGATCAAGGCTCCCTTAAGGCTTACAAGCTCTTGTTAGTATGTTTAAGTATCCAAGGAAGGTATAAACACCACCCACCCTTTGATTTACTTTGAGTTATAAGCTTGAGTTTAAGTTATGTTTAAGTACATGTTGATTTAAGGAGTTTGGATGTAAATGAATGAATATTATATATTGATGATGGTGATGAGATTGTAAAGAGGATGAACTGATGTTGTGGTTAAATTTATTAGTTTGAGGATTGGGTTGTTGGTTAATGGATTTAATATAGTTAAATTCGGAAAATGTTAAGTTTATAGCCGTCGTAATGCCCATTCGATTAAGTTTATAGCCGTCGTAATTTTTCGATTTTATAAAAATGTCGGAACCAAAGTTGCGCGATGACACTATTCATTGAGAAGCTACTGCCTTCTTCAGTACATTCGGGAAAATTGTCCCTCTGTCCAGGAACAAAATTTTGATGGATTGTATTCTAGACATTCTCTAGATCATGCACGCGAAAACTNACTACGTATTGGAGTAAAGGATTAGATTAAAATCCGTTGACGAAATGGTTTGCGAACGGTTAAGATAGACCCGGGGAGGTGATTGCCGGGTAAGACAAGTGTTAAGTAAAAAGGACTAAGAACTAATTTGAGGTTGTCATAATTGGAATCGATATATGATTATACTTAATTGTAATATAAGTAGTTGATGGGATTATGAGTACTAATCAGGATTATAATATCTATGGATAGAAAATTCGGAGCGAGTGGGACTCTGAGAACGTATCTTGGACTTCAGGCAAGTTTTCTAACCTACGTTTTTACATATCAAAATATATGTATTGCTACGTATGCATGTTTTTAAACACCTGTACTTAATGTACTACTGTTTTGTCGAAAGACTGTTGTTGTTGTGATATAACTGTATATTGAAAAGTACGAATTGTTTTATGTATTATTAAAGCTTTCGTAAATGTTTCGGTTATATGCTATAAGAAATATAGATATAAGCCGGTGAAGGTAAAAGGCTCTAAGTGTATAGCGAGTTATGTATTTTCGAACGTAGACCGGGAGTCGGAAGGTTATGTTAAGTACTGTCGTAATCCGGAAGAAGCCGGAGACAGATTATTTTGAAATGACGATATAAATATTTCGATATTTATATTTTGATATTCTTTCGATAAAGGAATTAAATAGAGTTAATAAATATTATTTGAATATTTATTAAATTAATGAATATTATTCTGAATATTCATTTAAAAAGGAGTTTATTAATTGTTTCTTAATTAATAAATATTAGTTGAATATTTATTAAATATTCTAAATTGATTTAAAAATTAGTGAAGGTCTTTAATAATTATTTAAAATATTTTACTGACCTTCAGAAAATTTATTTAAATTTAGTGAGGATTCCCTAATACCTATTTATATTCTATTTTATTCTTGTAATAAGAATGAAATATTTTCAGACTTATCAAAAATAGGGAACTCAGTTTAGGGAGTAAAAGGTGATTTACTTTCTCAAAAACGGTTATGTTTTGACATCACTGACCTATTGTAGTAGGGTTTTCAACTTATCAAAATCATAAGAGGTTTTCCGACTAACTCCTAGGTCGTGGTTTTAAATGGTTTTCATTCCTTGATAAAGGACATCAGTTGGCGGAGGCCAATGCACCTTTGTGGTGAGATGACTGCCCCGATTATTCCGGCAGTACCTATTCAGAGTTTTGTGAATCTATTAACAAGTATGATATACTTGGGGAACTAGGACTAAATTCCGGTTCCAGGTTAGATAGATGAATCTATTAACAAGTATGATATATTTGGTGAACTAAGATTAAATTCTGGTTCCAGGTTAGATAGATGAATCTATTAACAAGTATGATACACTTGGGGAACTAGGATTAAGTTCCAGTTCCAGGTTATAGATTATTCCAGTGGACTAGGAGATATAAGTGTAAGAGGCTGTGTGTGGCACAGTCCATCAAAGTGTAAGAGGCTTGTGTGCGGCACAGTCCATCATAGCGTAAGAGGCCGTGTGAGGCACGGTCCAGCACTTTGGCCCATATGAGGTCTAGGGTGATTACCAAGGTCGGAGGTATTTCCGTCGGCTCCCCCTTCTACATGTAGAGAAACAACAAGAGCTGCCGTAGGTTGCGACTGATCATCGTGTATGTGCGGTAGCAGCGTGATGAAAGGCTCCAGATACAGTCCCATCTTCCAATTGGAATTGTGCTGCAACATCGTAATGAAAGCCTATGAGCTGATTTACCGAGGGTGTTGTCAGTGGTTGATATGTTGAGATCTTCGTACTCCTTCAAACTACTTTGACAAAAAGTTTATTTTGCAAACTCGTAGAGTACGTAAAGTATGCATAATATTGCAGTTTTAAACGATGTTTAAAAAAGAGAGTATATTTACAGTTATATATGTTCTTACTGAGCTATATTGCTCACTCTTGCTTTCTTTATATATATCACAACACAACAGGTTAGTCGAGATGTTTTGACGAAAAGTTATTTTGAAAACTTAAGTGGGTACATGAGGTACACCAAACAGTTTATAAATCCTTAAAATGTTTTACTGGATTTTAAACCTTACGAATGTTGTGGTTCAACGTGATTTGATTCTCTTATGATGAGAAATAACTATTATTGCAGTATCTTGAACTGTGTACTCATTATATTATGATAATTTAGCAAATATATAATTGATGTTATTTTGCTAAGTTACTGATATATTATTTCAAAACTGTGAACTTAAATAGTTCATTGGGTTCTATTTCAAAGGCTTCAGAGGAAGTATGAAAGAGTGGTAACACTATATTCGATAGTGTCTTATTTTATATAATGAACTAAATTGTTCGGATCATATTCTTCTAAACTTTATTTTGAGTATAAATGATTTTACCAGAAAACTCTGACTATATGTATCGTCGAGAGATACTTTGTTATGCTTACCCTAGACAGTAACCTATGTTATACTATTGAGATAGTAGTGATTATCATGTTCTTAGATGAGAGTCACACAGATAATTGAGTGGATAATTTGCTGAGCATTCTTTCGCTCATTCTTGCTTTATATTAAAATTTTCAGAGAAAGCGACAATGCGTTCGATTGGCTCCATACTTCAAGGAAAGGAAGTAAGAGATTCACATTTGAGGTGATTCAGTTCAAAATTATTCCACAGAAGTAAGTTGGATAGGTTTTCAGTATTGAGCTAGATATTAATGTCGATAGTCTGAGATCCTGGATAAGTATATTTGGTTTGTAATAACTAATGATACTTGTTGTGTATCGTTTCTAAGACTATAACTTGTGTGTGTGTGAGAGAGGGGTCTATGATGTGTGTTTCTTGGAGTATTGAGTTATTGCAGGTTGTAAATGATTGGATGGTGACGTGGCGACTCAAATCCCTGACCCTGGATTTGAGGGCGTTACACTAAACGTCATGTGCCTCATTGCATTCATTTTAGCCCGCTATAATATTTACAGATTAAAAACTTTAAGCCAGTTTCATAAGGCACAACAGATTGTCCACATTACAGTCAGCAATAAATGCTTGGTAATATTTTAAAATTGGATATAGTTAGCAAAACACCTATTCACCCCCTCTAGGTGTGCATTCACATTTAGTATCAAAACAGGTTATACTGACATTTTCTATAACAAGAAAGTATAGATCCTATGGTTGATCTGTATCCAACAACAAACTCTTCTTCTAGGCCACCATAGATACTTAGGTCTGACATCTACAACTAGTAGAAAGGCCGAATGAGATATCACTTACAAAGAGAGCCTATGGAATGGAGAATTTCTGAAAAGGGTCCATTCACGTTCATGAAAACTGTTGATAAAGAGAAAGATATTGATGAATTCACTCATGAATAGTTGATGAAACTTAGCTACAACAACAGAGCCAAAAACATTATCATTACTGGTCTTAACATCTCAGAAAGTGATAAGGTCTCTTCATGCAAATCTGCTAAGGAAATCTGAGATACTTAGGAACAATGTCATGAAGGCTCTAAAGCATTGAAAAGAGTCAAGTCGAGCAAGTTGATGAATGGGTATGGGAATTTCAAGCTCAAAGATGGTGAAACAATCAAAGAGGCTCAAGCTAGATTTCAAATCAATATGAACAGCCTAACTCAACTTAGAAAAACTATTCCTCAAAAAAAAATAAACATGAACATCATTAGTGCAGTCAAATGGATTTATGAACCGAAGGTCACTACTTTGGAAGCTTTACCAATCATTGATACTATGGACACTCATGATGTATTTTCTAAACTAGCTCAATTTGAAGCAAAGATCAATGCTAGCAAAGCTCAGGGTTCATCTGATCTTACTCCTAAAATGAAGAATTTGACACTTCGTGCTGGAAACAACAAGCTAGAATTTGATGATGAATCTGATGAAGAGATTTCTTTAATGTCCAGAAAAATCAAGAGGATGATTGAAAAGAGGAACATATACAAGATGGAGAAAAAGGGCTTCTCCAAAGGCAAAAAGTTCTCCAAAGAAGCCAAAGGGGAAAAACATGTTTTGAGTGCGGAAAGCCTGGTCACTACAATAAAGACTGCTACAAACTCAAAGCAAAACTGCCTGCTAATTTGAAGGACATGAAAAAGAATTCAAATGCCTTACTGACCTGGAGCGATGATGATAATGACTCTGACTCTAGTGATGATACTAGTGAGGAGATGGTCAATATTGCCTTGGCTGGATTGGAAGATGACTCTTTGCTTGGCTACACTGAGGATGAGCTTGTAGAAAATGATTTAGAGGATGATGAGAGTGAATTAAACTCATTTAAATTTCATATTTCTTCTGATAATATTGTTTTGGAATAGCTAACCATGCAGGAACCAAAACATATTCCACTTGAGGAATATAATTCAGTGAAATCAGAAAACAACAAGTTAGTTGAGAAGAATGCCTACTTAAAGTAGATGGTTCATGAGTTAATGGCTAAAGTAGAAATTCTAATTGAAGATAAAGAACTAGAGGCAAAGAATGAGGCTGAAATCAAAGAGTTGAAAGCCAAAGTAGAGCATCTTGAAGCCTTCCATAAAATATTGCATAAAAGAAGTCGAGCTTTTGGAAAGAAGTTTCTGAATTAAAAGAAGAGATTGAGGCCAATAATGCATGCCTAAAGACTTTCAAACTCAAGATATCTATTGAAGTATAAACATCTCAGCCTACTGCCACAACATTTAAGCCTACTACCAGCACTTCACAGCCTGTTGCTTCCACATCTCAGACAGCTGAGAAGATTCAATTTCTGGAATCAGAAGTTGTAAAACTCAAGAAAGGAATGGGGACATTTATTCAAGGAAAATATGGTCTCAAGTTCATGATGAAAAGCATTAATATTCCTTTACAAAGAGAAGGAGTCGGTCTCAACTTCAACAAGAAGGGTAAAGCTCTTAAATATGAAGGAAGGAAAGATGAGCCATATAAATATGCTATGCCCTGGACCCAGTGCAATAAATGTGGAGGAAAAGGCCACTTTACTCAGAATTGTAAAGTTCAGACCTTCAAAAGAGCGTACCAGAGTAAAGGTGTCAACAGACCTAGTCACCAGAATAGCAAAACAACCAACCAGAATGGATTTAGAAAAAATCAGAATATCAAGAAAGTGGCTCCTAAAGTCGTCCAACAGTGGATTGAGAAATCTGATTTAAATGCTTATTATATGCTTGCTACTGACAAATCTGGACCCAAACCTATTTGGGTACAAAAATGTTGAGTTTTGGTTTTGTATATTTTGTAGATGTGTCTTTCCACAAAGATCAAATCAAAACAATGGATTATCGATAACGGATGCACTAGGCACATGTGTGGAGACAAATCACAGTTTATCAATTTAAACTTAAGAAGGGAGGCTGAGTAACTATTGGAGATAACAAGTCTCTTTCTATCCTTGGTAAAGACAAAGTTGGTACTAATACTACTTCTATTAATAATGTCTGGTATGTAAAAGGTTTGAAATATAACTTGCTTAGTATAAGTCAATTGCATGATGATGGACATAAAATTGAGTTTGATAAAGATAAATGTATTATTACTGTTGGTAATAATCATATTCCCCTAGTTACCAGAAGGGATGGAAATATATATATATATATATATATATAGGGTAAGATTCAATGGAGATCCCTCCTTAGCGAGAGAACCAGAGACCTCAATCGTGACCGTAGATTCTTTTAATCGTGATCGTAGATTCTTTTAAAGTAAGATTATCTTAATTTTTAAATGAAGATTCTGTTAGATTGTGAGTAAATCAACGGTGAATATATAAGGTCTCTGGTTTTCTCGATAAAGAGGATCTCTCTTGAACCTTACCCTATATATATATATATATATATATATATATATATATATATATATATATATATATATATATATACACTAGACTTTGACTTATAGAAAACAACTTGCTGTTTAGCTACCAAAGACATCGATCCATCTATATGACATAGAAGATTGGGCCATGCACACATGGATTTACTAAACAGGTTGTTAAGCAAGAAGCTAGTAAGAGGGCTGCCTGAATTAAAATATGTTAAAACTGAAGTATGCTCAGCATGTCAACTAGACAAGCAAATTAGAAGCACTCACAAGGGTAAAAAGGTGGTATCTACTTCGAAACCTCTAGAACTCTTGTATCTAGACCTCTTTGGTCTAGAAGCCTATAAAAGCTTGTAAGTTAAACAGTATGGGTTTTTCATTGTTGATGATTACTCTAGGTTTAGTTGGGTTTTATTTCTTAAATCTAAAGATTGTGCTTTTGTTTAGTTTGAGAAATTAATCAAGTTACTGGAAAACAAGTTTAAAACAAGACTTATAGGTATTCAAAGTAATAGAGGTGGAGAATTCTAAAAAGACTTCATTACTTATTGTGAAGAAAGTATAATTTCTCATGAATTCTCAGCCCCAAGGACACCACAATAGAATGGAGTTGTGGATCAAAAGAACAGGTCATTAGAGGACACTGCCAAGACATTATTGCAGGAAAACAAGTTGCCAAGGAGTTTCTAGGAACAAGTAGTCAATACAACCTGCTATGTTCTGAATAGGGTGATAATTAGACCTATTTTGAACAAAACTTCATAGGAGCTGCTGAGAAATAAAAGACCAAACATTAAATACTTTAAGGTTTTTGGATCTAATGTTTTGTACTTAAGAAGTTTGAAAGGGATAGTAAATTCGATGTCAAATCATATGAATCTATTTTTGTTGGATATTCTTTAACTAGTACTGCATATCATGTTTATAATTTAAAGAAACATGTAGTTGAAGAATGTATTGATGTTGACTTTAAAGAATCTAACAATGATCTTTAATGGGACGAGAAAGATGATGATGCAGGTGATAAAGACAATAAAAGGCATGGAAAGAAAGATGTTGCATAATCTAGAAACAAGCAAGCTAAAATCCCAACAGAGTAAGCTACTACAAACACTACTGCAACACAGTTAGGAAATCAGCAAGCTGGCACAACCTCTCAACCTGCTCTTACTGAAATCTTAGTTGATGATGCTATTGACAAACTATCAAAACTTACTATAGGAGGGACACAAACTCATGTTGTGAGGACTCTAGTACCTATTCAAGTTGATCAAGAGGAAATAGTTTAACACAACCTGCAAAAATCAACAAGAACAGTGAATAATCATCCACTAGAATTAGTAATCGGTGATATAGTAGATGGTATCAAGACAAGGATAGGAAAAACAAATTTTTGTGCTTATGCTGCTTTTCTAGCTCAAGAGGAACCCAAAAATGTTCATTAATCACTCGAAGATGAAAATTGAACAATGGCAAGCAAGAAGAACTCAACCAATTTGAAAGGTGTGATGTTTGGTAATTGGTCAAACCTTCAAAGAATGTATCAGTTATTGGAATAAAATGGGTATTTAAAAACACGCTTGATGAAGAAGGAGTAGTCACTCGCAATAAAGCAAGACTAGTGGCTCAAGGATACAACCAGTAAGAAGGCATTGACTTTGGTCAGACTTATGCTCCTGTTGCTCATTTGGAATCCATCAGAATGCTACTAGCCTATGCTTGCTACAAAATGATCAAGCTATTTTTGATGGATGTCAAAAGTACGTCTCTGAATGGCCTGCTAGAAGAGAAAGTTTATGTAAAACATCCTCCTAGATTCGAACATGAACAATATCCAAATTATGTCTACAAACTCAAGAAAGCTCTTTATGGCTTGAGGCAATCCCCAAGATCATGGTATAAAAGACTCAGTAAGTTCTTCATTAAGAATGGTTATATATGAGATAAAATCGATCATACTCTATTTATAAAATTACTTAATGGTGATATCTTAATAGTTCAAATATACGTAAATGATATTATTTTTGGATCTATTAATGATGAACTTTGTTAGTGGTTTTCTAAGTGTATTCACAGTGAGTTTGATATGAGTATGACGAGAGAACTCAATTATTTTGGTCTTCAAATCAAGCAAACTAAAGATGATATCTATGTGCATCAAACCAAATATGTGAAAGAGCTTCTGAAAAGATTTGAATTTGAATCTGTCAAGTTAAAATCTACACAAATGACTCTAAACAATAAGTTATTTTAAAATGAATTAGGTAAAAGTGTGGAAATCACAAAATATAGAGGTATGATTGGATCCTTGCTATATTTAACAGCTTCTAGACCTGATATCATGTATACTGTATGTGTATTTGTGCTAGATTTCAAGCTAACCCCAAAGAATCACACTTGAATGCTATTAAAAGAATTTTTAAGTATTTAAGTGGAACTATTTCTCTTGGCTTGTTCTTTTCTATCACAAATACATTTGATCTTGTAGGGTATAAGTGATGCAGATTATGCAGGTTCACAAACTGATAGAAAAAATATATGTGGTGTTTGTAATTTTCTTGGTCAAAGCTTAGTATGTTGGCAAAGCAAAAAACAAAATTATGTGGCTTTATCCACAACTAAGGGAGAATATCTAACTGCTAGAAGCTGCTGCTCTCAAATTTTATGGATGATACAAACACTCAAGCATTTTGGAATCAAATGTGAGAAAGTTCCAATTTATTTTGACAACATAAGCACAATAAACATCTCAGAAAATCCTATCCTACATTCAATGACCAAGCATATTGATGTGAAACATCATTTTTTGAGAGACAATGTGGCTAAAAGTGAAATAAATTTTGTCTTGGTATTCCCTAGAACAATGTCAATATTTGTAGAATGGGGGGTTGAATACAAATATTTCACCTTTTAGAACTTTTAACAATTTTCTTGATAATGTTGAAAAGATTTAAAGTATAAACAATTGAAACATAGATAAGTAGTTGAACAAACATAAGATATTTAAAATTACTGATGGATTGATTTTTCCATCAGTTTATATTTTTGCTCAAATGATCTTGGTTAATGAAACCTAGTTGCGATTACAAGGTTAGAGAATAAAACCAACTGTTATTACAAGTGCTCTTAGGCAAAACAGTAGTTTTTAAGATATTGTCTAACTTATATATATTCTAGCAATGCTACCACACTTGTTTATATACCACAAACGTGTTTATAATTCCTAGAAAGAGTATAAAACAAATAATCTATTCTGGGATTATTTCTGGCATATCTTTCCTTTTTACCTTTTTCCATTTTGAGAAATGTCTACAAACTTGGAAAGACAACTTCAATCTGAGTCTTCACAGTCAGTATAGATTGTCTTCCATAAGTATGCTTTATGTCTTATCGTGCAGTCCCTATCAATTGATAATTTGTTATTAAGCATATCAATTGATTTTTCTTTGTATCCATAACCTAATATTCTTCTTTGATTGATCTTTGATATCCATCGATTGATAATAGTTGTTGACTTATAGATTCATAGATGTTATCAATTGATATATCAATCGACTCTAGTATCAATAGATGAGAAAATGTAAAGCATAATGTAACGTAACGTAACATGTAACCGAGGAAACTAACTCAACACAGATGGTCGGTAACTTATATTAAAATGAAGCACGGAATCGACTACGAATCGTTTATAAGTTGAATACAAAAGACCAAAACATTAGATGAAGCTTTGAAGACATTGAAGATCACTGAAAGAAGTTCATTAACATGTTCAAGCCTCAGTGAAGAATAAAGATGTAGTGTTTCAGAGGTTCAGAAGATGTCAGAGGTTTTACAACAGAGAAGTCAAGGGATTCCAGTGAATTACAGAAGCACTTCTTAACAGCTAGAGAAACAGGGCCAATTGAATAGTCAAGAAGATGTGAAGATCAAGTTCGTGTTAGTCGTTTGTGAACCAGACCAGTTGCACTAAACGTCAGCACAAAAGGAATTAAAAACTGCATCTATGTTAGAAAAAGAATTGGCTGTATAACCGTTGTGTGCTAAAGCTCAGAAAAAATCAAGTTCAAGTAGTAAAGGAAAATTTATTAACTTGGTTGCAGTGAAAGAAAATATTACAGAGCTTTGAATCGTTAGAAAAATGGCTAAGGTGAACTGCCGATAGTTGGTTTAGCTGTTTGACTGTTTTGTCTTATTTACCGACGGTTGGGTTTCCTGTTTGGCTATTTCGTCTTATTTACCAACGGTTAGCAAATCACTCGACGGTTAGCACTTTTGGATATATTATTAATTCTATTTCCTCGACGGTTATGGTTTTAATAATTCATTTGAGTCGATAGTTATAACTGATAGTTGGTTTGACTGTTTCGACTAAATTAACCGACGGTTACAGCATCTCGATAGTTAAGGGACTCAAATAAAATATCCAGATTATTTATTCCATCGACGGTTAAGTCTCGATAGTTACGGCACTTCGATAGTTGAGGGTTTAAGATTGTTTAATCTACAACCAGCCACAGCATGCCACCTATCATTGATATCCTTGAGCAGAATTGTTTTAAGTGATTTATTTCTCTCGACGGTTATCAATAGACTCCCTGATGGTTATAAATCAAATGTCTCGACGGTTGTTAATTCAAGAAGTGAGAAGCAATCTATTTACTTGGTTCTCAGAAGGCCACGTAGAAGATTGAAAAAGCCTACACAATAAAGCAGCAAAGCCAAGCCTTTGTGATTCATTCACGAATACACAAATTCATTCAGTTACAGAGCGAAAACATACAGAGCAAAGAAGAGAGACACAGAGAAGCCATTAACGTCGTTTAAGCTAGTGTCATATTTATTGTTCGTATTGATTGTTGTTGTTGTATTGTAACTGTACTAGTGAATCAGTTGAAGCTAATCTACGGATTAGAGTTGTGTAGCACCTTCGTGGTTTATATTAATAAAACGATATATTCCCCGAACGAACTGTGTTTGTGTTAACTGTGTGCATACCTTGTGTTTGATTTAATATCTGTTCGAACTGTCAACTAGTCCATAACAAATCATTCCGCGAATATTTTATAAATTGGACAATATCGTATTCAACCCCCCTTCTACGATATTTGGGACTAACAATTGGTATCAGAGCTTACTGATTGAGTTTACAAATCAGGATCTATTGTTCGGACTTCAGTATTAAGCTTCTGGAATTTTTCGCGAATTTTTTAATTTTCAAAATATTTCACTCAGAAATTTTTTGAACTTTAAATAATTTTGAAAAGTTCAATATCATGAGTTCTCAGAAAGTAGGAAGTATTAAGGTTCCTCAGTTTGATAGAGTGAATTATAATCTCTGGAAAAAGAAGATGACCCTGTTTATTAAGGCTGCAAATCTGTTGTACATGGGTATCTTAGAGAACGGACCGTTTGTACCAATGAAGATGATTCCTGAATCTACAGTGGACGGAGTAAGAGTTCCTCAAAGGTCTACTCCAAAGGATCCTACAGAGTTCACTGATACAGAGAAAGAAATTGTCGCATTGGACACAGGCCTTCAGTTGATTATTGTTGACTCAATGGATGAAGACATGTGCCATCAAATTCTAAATTGTATATCTGGAAAGCACATGTGGGAAACCATCGAACTGATTATGGAAGGAACAGAAGAAGTAAAAGAGAACCGGTTGGATATACTGACATCAAGATATGAAGCGTTCAAATCTACCCCTGGAAAAACAATCACTCAAGTTTTTGAGCGGTACAATAAATTATTAAATGAGCTGAGTATCCAAGGGAAGAACTATCCGTTAAGGGAAACGAACAGGAAGTTTATGTTGACTCTTCCACATCATGTTGAGCATAAAGTTTCTTCAATTAGAGAAAGGGACAACTTCAATGTCATGCCCCTTGAAAAGCTATATGGAAAATTGAAGACTTATGAAATGGAACAAGAACAGAGGTTGATTATCTATGGTTCCGGCTCAGTGGACAGTAAGAGTGCAGCACTAATGAAGACCACAGCTCTTGTGGCAGATGAAGTGAAGACTTCTGAAGCAAAGGTTGTTGAAACCAAGATTGGTGGAGAATTGATCATTGAAGCTGAAATGGCTACAGAATCACAAGCTGAAGAGGAAGATGATTTTTATACATTGGAAGAGCTTGATAAGATGGAAGACAAATCTATGGCGTACTTGGCAGGGCGTTTCAAGAATATAAGATTCAGAAGGAATCCCAAGTATAAGAAAAGTTTTGGTAGCAGATTTCAAAAGACAGGATCATTTTCGGGATCCAACTCAAGAGGTGGTTACAAGTCAAACATGGTAGACCGTAGTAAGTTCCGGTGCTACAACTGCAATGAACTAGGGCATTTCGCCA
>QRFB01001142.1:56027-71587 GCA_008931105.1 Oenanthe javanica | reverse complement strand
GTTAATTTCATTGAAATTTTCTAAGGCAAATCTCGATCTGTTTCTGGATTAAGATCGAGATCGTCTTGCGGAAATTGCTTAAAAATTATTAAGGTAAATCTCGATCTGTCCACATTGAGATCGACATCAAGATGTAGATCGAGATANTGCTTAAAAATTATTAAGGTAAATCTCGATCTGTCCACATTGAGATCGACATCAAGATGTAGATCGAGATACGGATCGAGATCGACATCGAGATGTAGATCGAGATCGACATCGAGATGTAGATCGAGATCGACATCTAGATCGACATCGAGATGTAGATCGAGATGCGGATCGAGATCGACATCTAGATCGACATCGAGCTGTGGATCGAGATGCGGATCTCGAGATCGAGATGTGACTTATCCTTTCAATTTTTTTTAAGCATGCCTATATATAATTATATATAGCCTTAGATAGACTGTTCATTATTTCCATTAACTTTCTCTCTCACTCTTTCAAAAAAGCTGAAACTCATTCATATACACACGCATATACATACATACACTGCATTCCCTTCTCTGCCATTACACCAAGTTTTCTTGTGATTTTCTTAAACAAAAATCACTAACTGTTACTTGAAAGCATTAATCATTAAAACGGAACTCTGCCAAAATTTTGGTTAAACTGTTGCTTTCTTGTTCGTCATTTATTTTGTGTTCTTGAGTGGAATAATTGTGAGTATTATCGTTTAATCCATAAAGTGCAACTTAACCGCCCTGTTTTGTGTTTTTCCGAAATTTAATTTTTTTTTTAGCTAAAACAACAAAAACGGTTGTTCACTTTAATTTTCGAAAACTCAACCGTCAATCATTAGTGGGGAGTTACGTGGTCATTAGTGGGGAAGTTAATTTGCTTTAAATTGTGTCACTAATTACGTGGGGTAATTAGTGGGGATAGTGTACGTTTTTTTTTGTTTAAATTTAGGACTTGTTCTCTAAATTTTCATTGCAAAACCTTTCCAGAACAGTTCTTTTCTCAAACACAAATTTAAAATGGCAAACCCAAATTTCACAATTCCCAAAACCAACTTTGTTAATCTCTCTGCTGATCGAGCAACTGGTAGATTCATTCACTACCAGTTCTGGATTGAGTCCCTCAACAACACATCCATAATAAGTCATGCCTTAACCACCTCTCCCATCCTGAATGTCGAAGCCCTTCAAGCTGCTTACTCAACATTAGAGATTCAGGGTGGTAAAGCAAATCCAACAGGCTTATCCTTCACCATCAGTGGTATAAAATATGAGATCAGTCTGCAGAAGTTCAATGAGATTCTTGGGCTTCTTTCAGAAAATTTTGCTCCGGAACCCACTATGGAAGAAATGTTGCAATTATTCACGGAGATAGGTTGTCGCCCTCCCACGGGTCCTATCAAAGTAACAAAGGTTCACACAGGTATGTTACCAGCTGAGTGGGATTATGTAGTTCAGGCCATTCAACGCTGCATGTTCCCAAAGGACAAAGACTACAGGCCAATGAACAACAGCTGTCGAGTAATTCTATATGGAGTGGCAAATAACAGAAGAGTGAATGTGGGCAAACATCTGTTGATTCAGTTGCTTGAGAGGTGGGCACTGGAAAAGAATGCATCTCGGAATCCGGAAGATGGACCAGTCAAATGTTGGATGCCAAGATTCCTTCAGATGGTTCTGGATGACGTTCTTTCAGAGGAGCACAGAAGAATATTTCAAGGCTCTGAAAGGATGGCATGTTTTGATATGACCTTAAAGAGTATCTCCACCATGGAAACCCAACAAAAGTCCAGACTCTTTGAGTTGCGCCTGACTCCGTACTTCCAGAATCTGCAAGATGAGTATGCTAGGGTGCACGCTTCTCAGTTTACCGCAGTAGAAGCGGAAGGTAGTGGCAATTCTGATGTGTCACTGTTGAGTGGGTCCCACTGATGATATGGCATTGTGGGGCCCACCTATCAAAAGAAACAAGTGGAGCCCATTGCTGACGTGGCAATTTTGATGTGTCACTATTGAGTGAGGCCCACTGATGATGTGGCATTGTTGGGCCCACCTATCAAATGCAACAAGTGGGGCCCATTGCTGACGTGGCAATTCTGATGTGTCACTGTTGAGTGGGGCCCACTGATGATGAGGCATTGTGGGGCCCACCTATCAAATGCAACACAATACTTGACTCTAATGTAACACTATTTCCTCTATTGCAACACTGTCTTTTTTCTTTAAAGTAACACTTTTTATAGTCAAATGTAACACTTTTATCTTATAATGTAACAGTAGACCTTTTGAATAATGCAACACAATGTGTGAATTTTGCAACATTAATATTAGAAGCAAATGTAACAGTAGTTAAAAACAATTGCAATATAATATTTGTAAATATGTTATTCCCATTAAATTGAACCTGCTAACAAACCATTCAAAATCCCAACACCAATTCAGAAATGTACATCACCAAATGTATCAAAGCACAATTCTAAATTACCAAGTTTACATATTACCAAAAGAAACCACAAAGTACCAAAAGATATTACGTTGAACAAGAAGCTAAGAGGTAGCCCCACCGGTCAACGGAGTGGCATTTTCATCCTCCTCGCTTGAAAATATTGGACAGTAGTCACCAATATCAAGATTTAAACCAGGATTAGCTTCTCCTAGTTTTTTCAGCAACATTGCATTGTTCTTCTTCAGCTTTGCATCGAATTCAGCCTGAATTTCTCGTCTTATCTTTTCAGTTAGATCATGCAAGTAAGGGTCTGCATTATCAGCAGTAACAGAACTGGTTGATGCCAAAGCTGGACTTTTACCGTGCCTTCCCTTGAGCCATTCTCGACCATGAGACTTGCCATTAGCAACTAGACTGTCCACATCCTCTCCTGCAGCCATCTTCTTCTTGATCTCTCCCTAAAAAAAGGTTGTGAAATATTAATCAAGTTACGACCAATTTCATACAACAAATTATAATATACATTTCAACGAAGAACTTTACAGATTTTGTTACTAATACTCACTATATACAAATGTAAAATTACTTACCATCCTTTTTTCAATTTCAACTACATTGGTCTTGTATTTTCGACCTTTTTCTCGCTCACGAGATTTGAAATAAACCTCAGCATCTGATGGCGATGCAGGGTTAGGGTTTCCCTTTTTCTGTTATAATAAAAAAGAATTTTGTTATGCAGGCTCTATGTTAGCATTCAATAAAAGTCATACAATTATTTTACATATAAATATATGAATTTCTCAGAATAAATCATGTAATTATTAATTATTTAGTATTGAACAAACTAAATCCTAAAGTGTGTGGGGGGGTGTTAGTTACTAAAAGAAAGACACGTACCAACTAACAGGCAATAGTTTGGTATAAAAAGGTAAAATTGAGTGTGTTACTAACGAAGTTTGCTAAAAAAAATTACAAATAAGATACAGTGACACTCCTACTGGAAATTTCAGTTCCCTAATTCACACATCCAACAAATCGAAGTATATAACAGGCCATCCACATTAACAAGAATTTGGGTACTTGATACAATTCTAAATACTTATACTTCCACGATTCCAACTAGGGACTTTCGATTACACCTTAATATAATGTAATACTAATATATATATATATATTTAGATAATTATATACAATACCTCAACTGACTCATCTCCACAGTACTTCACCAGGAGTATAAAATCCTCTAGTGGAATTGATTTTGGCATGTTGGCAATCCTCTCATCGTCGGTCTGATACTTTGTATAATACTTCGCCTTCATACGAGATTTGTGCACCCTCCATGATGAATTAAATGTCTTTTCCACCCAAGTTCGGCCATCTTCCGGAATAATATAATGGTCCTACAGTTTTACAATACATTTAAGTTAAAATCGATCAATTCAATGTATAAACATGGAAGTTAAGTGACATTAAGGCTTATGTATTAGAGTCCACCCTAGTATTCTTCCACATATAATCTTTCACTTTTGAAGGAACAAGGCGCCAATTGATATAAGTAAGCGACACATTTTCCTTCACAACTGTGCCCAAAAAATTACTCAGCTCTTTTCGAATATTTCCAACCGGTTGACCCCGTTTATTCAAAAATATGACAGGTCTTTCATCACGACTCCTTCCATGAACAGCTGTCAATTTTGTCATCCCTTTCCATTTCCTAGGAGCTGCAACTTTTTCTTNTACACATTAAAAAAAATGAATCAGCTTGCATGCAAAAACTTAACCATTACAAACTAAAAAGTCTATCTTCAATCATACTACATAGTTCAAGTCAACAAAACTGTGAGACTCACACATTACCTATTTCAGTTTCTTCTTCTACAACATTTTCCATGTTTGATTCGGGAACATTTTCCGTTGTTGGATCTAGAATGCCCTGCCTTTGACGTTCTCGCATATCAAAATAAGCATTTATTGTACCAGGTCCGCCAGAATTCCCACACGTTTTTAAAAGTTTACTACATGGGTGCTTCAAAAGCTGTGATTGAGATAAATTTGACACTTTCTCATTTTTCTTTCCAGATTTCTTCGCTTCTTCTGTTGCTACAGCAGCAGCACTGACTCGCGATCGAGTTCGTGGTTNGCAGCAGCAGCACTAACTCGCGATCGAGTTCGTGGTCCAAGTAACAACTTATCTTTCTTCACATTTTGTATTCTCTATAATTATTAGGAGTTGAGTATGAGGTTTAACATTTTATGTGAGGAAAAAATAACAAGCAATTAACAGTTTAACCACTATCATACCTCAGATGTATCATCGCCATCATCTTCATCTTCATTTTCCGGAATATAATCACCGCATTCCTCCTGAGGTTTATTTTTTTGTTTCAATGTTTCAGCTGCATTCAAATCAGTGACCATCCTTTTCACCCCAAGTTCATTTAAAACCTGATTGTTTCGTTGTATTCGAGCCATTCTATCTTTTTCAATTTGTGTCAGCGACGGCGGTGGTGGTAACTGCAATAAGTACCAAGAATATTTAAACACAACATTATTTAAGTATCCAATATATTAAAATTAAATTTTGCATGTCATGCCATAAAGAATGCTATACTTATTTCGGAAAGAATGGTAAAAAGGGTGTGAGGTGCTACGCAATGCAACATATATGCTGTATGCATCTTATAATCTTATTAATTACATAGTCACAGTAAGTTTTGATATTAAAACTTGTCTATTTTAAATTTTCTTCTTAACTTGTGTTAGATTGTAAAATACTCAACTAATTAACCTTAGAAAATTATGCCAATTTGAATGGAAAAACATCCTGAGGGTGGAAACTGCAACAAATTCGAAACCTGCAATGTGATTAGATAATCTAGTGACATGAGTTTACTAGCTAGACCACCCGGAGATTTAATTTAAGTGTAGTATCTTGAAAAAGTCAAAGAAGAAGCTAGTAATTAAGCATGGATATGAAAATACAACTACAAAGAAGAAGCTAGTAATTAAGCATGGATATTAAAATTTATTGATTTGATTTCTCTAATATTCGATGCTAAAGTACTGTAGAAAGGTATTTTAAGAGTAGTAATACCTCAGTAGAACTATCAATATCATCAGCACATTCTCCTCCACTTGTACCCTTTTGTAAGTCCAATTTCCTTCTAACCGACCCTTTAGCTCCCTGATTTTTCACGAAATCTGGCGTTAATGGTAAATTCTTCCTCTTGCCCAGTCCAGGTGACTTGGTAGTGGGCTTGCTGACTTGTTGATCCTTTTTCATCCCCTTCTGCTGCTGGAGGTCATGTGTTGTAACAAACCTGCGCTTTGGTGGTTTATTCGCTGAACCTGTACCAAGAAATGAATTTCATAATACAAATATGGAGCAATTTTGGTGAACAAGTCATAAAGCTTCATAATTAATAATTATACCTTGATATATATTTTTCCTTGGCCTTATGACTACCCATGGTTGCATTTCACTTCTCGGCTCAATTTCAGTGTCAACAATGGTGTCTACATAAAAACACACATCATGTCCATTAATGTGGACATTTACCAGTTCCATCACCTCCTTGTCATTTGTTAGTAGCTTCCAACCAACACCACTTCCTTCTTTAATATAGACTCCTCCTATTTCATTGAATTTTAGGTAATCTTTCACAAATTCCATTAGCACTGTATAAGAAAATTCTTCAGCCTCTACGCGGCTTATAACAAGAGTGTCTCCACCAATATAATCCTTCCTCCGAAAATCTCCATTGTAGAAGAATCTGACATTTATAGTTTCTGCTATCCTGTACAAGATTCAAAATGTCATTCTCTACAAATGATAACAGAGGTAGCAAGCAATATATGTAAAAATAAACAAGTTAAATTTAAGCATTCTAAGTAATAAGCAAGTTCACAGACATAACATACAAAAACTAGTTAAATTTAAGCCAAATATAAACTAAGAAATACAGTAAATTAAACTAATAAAATATATTAAACTAAACTAAAATAATGAATCACAATATCTAAATTAAACAAAGACAACAAGCAATACATTACATTAAAATAAGACAACAGATTACACTAAATGCAAATAATTTTAACACGACAACAAGAATTGTCATCTCTAATACACATATTAAACAAATAAAGTAGAATGTCATTTTATTTAAATATCCTCAACAAGAACTTTTGCCGAGGGGATATCATCCCTACACCAACTAGTTTCAACAGTTGGATTTTCTATTGCTTGAAGATAGTCAGTATCATGCAGATCATGATTGTTGCCATCTTCTTCGTGTGTGTTTATGTTTCCAGCATCACACCATTCCCTAGGAATTTTCTTAATGACATAGTGCACCAGCTTTTCAATTGGATCTTCGACATAAACCACTTGTTGAACTTGCGAAGCAAGGACATAAGGATTAGATTTGTGGCTTAATTTTTTCAAATTTACTCGAGTATGACCGTGTGGATCTTTCTTTTCTTGGTACCAGTGACACTTAAATAGGACAACTGAAAATTCTCCCCAATAATCGAGTTCCACAATTTCTTATATCGATCCGTAGTCGTTGACATCCTAAATTATAGGGTTCTGATCTCTTGAATTTGCAAAGCTAGTTGTTTGGGGAGTCAAAAATACGCGACTATTTTGTGTTGTACATCGAGAANGGTTCTGATCTCTTGAATTTGCAAAGCTAGTTGTTTGGGCAGTCAAAAATACGCCACTATTTTGTGTTGTACATCGAGAATCCCTAAACCTTGTATGGAATCGATAACCATTAACAACATAACCAGAAAACCTCTTTGCTATTCTATTAGGTCCAAATGCTAGCACCTCCACTTCTTTTGGAACATTGACCTTTTTTATGACCTCTTCTTTTAGCCACTTCCAAAACTCTTCAGTGTGTGTTCGTGCCCTCTTGAGTCTTCCCAAATTTGTATCATTATCCAATAAAGCTTGATGATCCCTATGCATTAATTTTTTGTTAATATAGTTAATGAGTTCATATTATGCATTAAAATAAATTAGAGGTTCTGATTACACATTAAAATTAATTAAGAGGTTAAATAACTTACTTGATTAACCTCTCTACTTCCTCGTTAGCAGAATTGAACAAAACGTAGCGATGACTTTCCTTCCAAGCCTCATCATTTAAATTGAAAATATTTCCATTTTTATTCCTCCGTGTTCCAATATGATACTTCGCTTTTGTTTCACATCCTCTAGAATCAGTTGCGTTGTCACCACCCAAAAATCTTGAACAAAATGTCACACATTCTTCGGCCAGGTAACCTTCTGCAGTGGAACCTTCCGGTTTATTTCTATTACGAACGTACGACTTCAACTTTGCAAGATACCGCTCTATAGGAAACATGTTTTGACTGTGCAGTGTTCCACCAAGTTCAATTTCTGCGCATAGAGGAATAAGCAGGTGCACCATTATGTCAAAGAAAGCCGGTGGAAAAATCATCTCAAATTGGCAGAGAACCTCGATAATTTCTTGTTGTAACTTCTTAAGATCATCCAGATTAATCACCTTGCTCCATAGAGATCTTAGGAATGCACTTAATCTCATCAGCGGTAATGCAACCTCGGGTTTTAATGTCTTTTTCACGGCAAATTCTAACATGTAGTGGAGCATGAAATGAGCGTCATGGCTTTTATACCCCACTACTGTTCTCTCCTTCGTATGCACATAACGACTAATGTTAGAGGCACAACCATACGGCAATTTAGTATTCCTTAAAACAGAGCAAAAAATATCTTTCTCCTTATTTGTCAAGTCAAATATCGCTGCTCTTATTTCAAGGTGCTGCCCATCATCGGATAAAATAGGATGCAATGGCTTTCTTATACCCATTTCTTGAAGATCTTTACGAGCACTTAAATGATCTTTTGATTTGCCACCAATATTAAGTAAAGTACCTAATATGTTATCGCAAACATTTTTCTCAATGTGCATGCCGTCAAGGTTATGTCGAAGTGGATTGTGTTTCCAATATGACAACTCGAAAAAAATCGACTTCTTTTTGAAAGGGCAAGCAGCTTTATTCTTTTCCTTCTTCTTCAGCCCAAACTGATTTACAAACCCAGATAACAACTCCTCAATATCACATCCTGTTAAAATTTCAGGACTCTGACCCATTTCAATTTGGCCGTTAAATCTTTTTTTATCCAGCCTCCACTTGTGCGTAAGATCAAGAAACTTTCTGTGGTTCATATAACACATTTTTCTGCTATGTTTCAAATAATTTGATGAAGTCTCGTAATGGCAGATAGGACACCCTAGTTTGCCCTTTGTGCTCCAACCCGACAACATGGCGTATCCTGGAAAATCGCTGATAGTCCACAACACTCTCGCACGTAAGTTGAAATTTTGATCAGTAAAAGAATCATATGTTTTGACGCCGACTTCCCATAACTCTTTCAGCTCCGCAATTAACGGTTGCAAATCAATATTGTTTTTGGCTGAAACTGGACCAGATATTAATGTTGAAAGAATTAAATTTTCTTGTTTCATGCATAACCAAGGTGGGAGGTTGTAATTAACAAATACGATTGGCCATGTACTGTGACTTAAGTTCATCGAACGGTAAGGCTTGAATCCATCTGTCGCGACTCCCAAACTAACATTTCGAACTTCGGATGAAAAATCAGGATACTTAGCATCCATTGTCTTCCAAGCCTTAGCATCTGCCGGATGTCTTAGTTTCCCATCTTTTTTTCGTCCCACGGCATGCCATGTCATTAATTTAGAAAAATCCTTGCACATAAATAACCTCTGCAACCTTGGTTTCAGCGGAAAGTACCTCATCACGTTTGCTGGTACTTTGTATGTCGACTTTTGTGGATCATCATTCGCATCAATGCCTTTTTTTTCTTGTATAACCCACCTAGAAACACCGCAATTTATGCATTCTTGTTTATCTTTATTTTCAGCCCAGTACAACATGCAACTGTTTGGGCATGCATGTATTTTCTGATAATCGAGACCTAAATCCCTAATCATGTTCTTTGCAGCATTGAAAGACAAAGGTAGGCGGGCATCAGGAAAAGCTTCATTCATTAATCCTAGTAAGTCGCCAAAGGCAGACTCGGTAATTCCATGAACACACTTTAAATGATAAAGTCTGATCATAAAACTTAATCGAGAGAATTTAGAGCAACCGGGGTATAGTGGTTGTTTTCCGTCTCTAACAAGCTGATAGAACTTTCTAGCCTCTACATTTGCTATATCATCACTACCGTCTTCTAAATCTTGAAACCCCTTACCCGTACAATTAAACATCTGATCTAGATTGTCTTCAAAGCCCATTCCCGTTTCATAATCCATAAATTCAGTACTATCGTCTACTTTGGTACATGAAACCTCACAAATCCATTTCAAATGTATAGGAGAAGGCCCACGGCAAATTAGGTGATCATAAATGACATTTTGATAATGCCAATTACGATTCACACATATTTTGCAGGGGCACCTCATTTCTTCTCCTTTAGCATAAATGGGAAATGCATTTTCCAAAAATGTGGTTATCCCCTTTTTATATTCTTTACTATATTTCGGAAATCCTATCCAACTTGTATAATCATCGTCCATTGCTACACCCTATACAAAGAATACTAACATGAGAAAGGGAACGGACACCAGTCACAGTAACATGGGAAATAACTAACATGTCAAGTTAAAATGTCATTCTCTACGAATGATAACAGAGGCAGCGAGCAATGATAACAGAGGCAGCGAGCAAGTTCACAGACACAACACACAAAACTAGTACACACAACATATAAAAAAAAGATAGTTCCTAGAATTACCAAAAAGAAAAGTAGCAAGAAGACCCAACACCAAAAAAACACAACCGAAAATAAGCAAAAAGAGAGCAAAAAACGAGCATATTAAAAACAAAAAAAATAAGAAATAAACTGAGATAATATAGATCACACAAAATACGAAATACGAAATACACACAACATAAAACTAAAACCAAATGTGAGCTCCCGTTACCTTAATTCAAAGCTCCAATTCAAAACCTCTAATTTTTGCAAACCCTAACTTTTAATTACCTACAAAATGGAAACATTTGAGAAAAAAACAGAGTTAATTAGAGAAAAAAACAAGAGATAAATGGAGATATGTCAGAAACTGATAAACAGAGTTAGCTAGAGAAGCAATTTAAGTTTAATAACAAGTGGGATTGGATGCTACTAGGCCTATCCCATCCACGAAATCCAGCTCGTACGGTTACAACCGTTAAGCAGCACTTAATCCAGATGTGGCATAACCAAACATGAACACTTAATGTATGTTCGAGCAAACCCTAAATTCGCTACGTATGCATAAAAATGACAGGGGATGAACACTTACGATTAGAGATGAGAGATGTGAGAGACGGATGACAGGTGAGAGATGTGAGATGGGAGGATCGATGAGATGGGAGAGATGAGATGAGATGTTCAGCTGAGTTTGGAAAAGGGGGGGGGGAAATGCCGCTCTTTTCTCAACAAGTAAGCAAGTACCGAGCTGAGTTTGGAAAGGGGAGAGATGTGAGTGGGCTTGTTATTTTATATTTTGATAAATTCACATTATAAATATTTCATTTCCATAAAATGTAATATAATTTTTTAAAAATTTTGCTTTATAATTATTTAAAAATTTTGAAAAATTTTAAAAAATAAAAAATTAATTTAGATGATAAAATTTGTAAAATTTATAGTCAACTATTGATTTGACTTGTACTACTAACTAGTACTTTGTAAAAATTAATTCAGTGTAATGTTTTTTATTCGGTATTATTAAAAATATTGATAAAATTCAAGATTATTTTATTGTAAAATTAAATTTATTAATATTGTAAATCACTTAAAAAAATATATGGTTCAATGAAAATATAATGTAAAAAAATTATTAATATAGTATAAACAAATGAGAATGTGTACTTTTGACCGGTTTGACTATTAAAAAAAATACACCGAATAAAGTTGAAATTTTTTAAAGAAATTCACAAATCACTAAAGTCATTAGATATTAACATTCGTATGGTTGGATCGTCGAAAAAGAAATTTAAAAAAATAGAATCATCATCCAGGACAAAACTAATTAATTAGAATATTACTTTACTATTAAAAAAACACACCGAATAAATTTGAATTTCTTTTAAAAATTTCACACATCACTAAAATAATTAGATATTAACAACACTAGTTATAGAGAAAGTCTAGTTTGAACGGTTTTACTAGTATAAAATCACATAGAATAAAACTGAAATACTTATCGACGATCCAACCGTACGGATGTTAATATATATCTAATATAGTGATATTCCCAAAATTTTAAAAAATAAAAAATTATTTTAGATGGTACATTTTGTAGTCAACTATTAATTTGACTTGTACTACTAACTAGTACTTTATCCCAGATTGTTGTCTCTATTTTTTTAGAAATACTTATCGACGATCCAACCGTACGGATGTTAATATATATCTAATATAGTGATATTCCCAAAATTTTAAAAAATAAAAAATTATTTTAGATGGTACATTTTGTAGTCAACTATTAATTTGACCTGTACTACTAACTCAAATGCAACACCAAGTGCAAATGCAACACTGACGGACCAAATGCAACGCTTTCTTGCCACGTCAGCAAAATGAGGGCCCCACACGTGGGTCCCACACATAACACGTCAGTAGAAGAGGGTCCCACATGCTGACGTCATCACTGCCCCGTCAGCAAAATGTGGGTCCCTCAAAAACTCAAATGCAACACCAAGCGCAAATGCAACACTGAAGGACCAAATGCAACGTTTTAGTGCCACATCAGCAGTGCCACGTCAGCAAAATGTGGGTCCCACACGTGGGCCCCACACATGACACGTCAGCACAGGTGGGTCCACCTGCCACGTCAGCAGTGACACGTCAGCAAATGTGGGTCCCACACGTGGGTCCCACATGCCACATCATCATTTTTTGTCCTAATTGTTCACCAAATGCAACGCTTTTTCCCCTAGTGTTGCAAGGTGCAACACTACAATTGAACTGCAACACAACTTTCTAATATAATGCAACGCTTTGTTTGTAGTATTGCAGTTGCTAAAAAAAACTAGGCTATTGTAACGGAAAATTAGTGTTGCATTCTAAAAGTATTGCATTAGGCCGTTTATGGCGTAGTGAAATCAAGATGCAATAGATGAAAAGGTTGATCAATAGAGTTTTCAATTTGGCTCTTGAAAGTTGTCTTCTTTTGCTTGGCCTTTTGACATGAATCACAGAGTCCATCATGATGAAATTGAACTTTTGGAAGATCTCTAACTAGGTCCTTCTTTACCAATTCATTAATGTTTCCAAAGTTCATGTGACACAGCTTTTTGTGCCAATTCCAGCTTTCCATTGGTGTTGCCTTTCCAAGTAGACAAGTTAAGGAACCATTAGTATTAACATCAAAGCTAGCTTCAAGTAGGTTGTTATGTCTGTTGCCAATAAGAACTACTTTTCCATTCTTCTTGCTTTTCACTTCACAATGAGTTCCATGAAATTCCACAGAATAACCTTTATCTGTCATTTGATTCACACTTAGCAGATTATGTTTGAGTCCTTCAACTGGAGATACTTTCTCAATGATGACATTTTCAATCACAATGTTGCCATATCCCAGTGTTCTTCCTATGTTGTCATCTCCATAAGGTACTGTTGGGCCAGCCATCTCCTCAAACCATGAAAGCAGGGATTTATTTCTAGTCATATATTCAGAACATCCACTATCAATCACTAGGATGGTTTTTCTGTTTCCCTGCAGTTAGTAAATGCAATTTAATTAATAGATTTAGGGACCCAAACTAGTTTGGGTCCTTTCACTACGCCATAGATGGCCTGATGCAACACTGCCATTCTGTTACATTTGACCCATTTTACGTTGCATTAGGCCTAATGCAACGCGATTTTGCCATTGCATCTGCGAGCGCTGCATTTGCTATCTAATGCAACACTTTAGTTTTCAAATGTAACAGTAGGAAAAGTGTTGCATTAAGGCCCTAATGCAACGCTTTATTGGCCAAATGTAACAGTGGATTGCGTTGCATTAGTTTTAAAAAAAAACTGATTAAATGGGGTCAAAAGGTGGGACCCATAACTGCTATGTCAGCAACTGGGCCCCAACATCCATGTCAGCAGTGCACGTCAGCAGTGCCACATCAGCACTGCCACGTCGTCAGTGGGCCCCACTCAGCAGTGACACATTAGAATTGCCACGTCAGCAATGGGCCCCACTTGTGGGGCCTACCTATCAAATGCAACACAATACTTGACTCTAATGTAATACTATTTCCTCTATTGCAACATTGTCTTTTTTCTTTAAAGTAACACTTTTTATAGTCAAATGTAACACTTTTATCTAATAATATAACAGTAGACCTTTTGAANTATACTTATTTCGGAAAGAATGGTAAAAAGGGTGTGAGGTGCTACGCAATGCAACATATATGCTGTATGCATCTTATAATCTTATTAATTACATAGTCACAGTAAGTTTTGATATTAAAACTTGTCTATTTTAAATTTTCTTCTTAACTTGTGTTAGATTGTAAAATACTCAACTAATTAACCTTAGAAAATTATGCCAATTTGAATGGAAAAACATCCTGAGGGTGGAAACTGCAACAAATTCGAAACCTGCAATGTGATTAGATAATCTAGTGACATGAGTTTACTAGCTAGACCACCCGGAGATTTAATTTAAGTGTAGTATCTTGAAAAAGTCAAAGAAGAAGCTAGTAATTAAGCATGGATATGAAAATACAACTACAAAGAAGAAGCTAGTAATTAAGCATGGATATTAAAATTTATTGATTTGATTTCTCTAATATTCGATGCTAAAGTACTGTAGAAAGGTATTTTAAGAGTAGTAATACCTCACTAGAACTATCAATATCATCAGCACATTGTCCTCCACTTGTACCCTTTTGTAAGTCCAATTTCCTTCTAACCGACCCTTTAGCTCCCTGATTTTTCACGAAATCTGGCGTTAATGGTAAATTCTTCCTCTTGCCCTGTCTAGGTGACTTGGTAGTGGCCTTGCTGACTTGTTGATCCTTTTTCATCCCCTTCTGCTGCTGGAGGTCATGTGTTGTAACAAACCTGCGCTTTGGCCAAACATATTTAGCGAGATCAACCTCAGAATCAAAGTTAACTTCTTCAATTCTAAATTTCAAATCATCCAAAACACATTCTAGAAATAACATTTCATATCAGGTCCATAACGCAAAGAAAAAAACACGAAACATGATAAAAATCGAAAACAAAGTTTGGATACTACAAACCAAAGGCAGCGCTCAACGATACGACTTCTGGAACCTAGCACGAGCACCACGACCACCAAACTTCTTAGGCTCACACCTTCTAGGATCAGCAACAAGCAAAGTCCTATCATACCTAACCAGAATATCCTTAATCTCTTTCTTCGACTCCTCATCAACAAACTTCTGGTAATACGCAACTAAAGCCTTGGCAATACTCTGACGAATGGCGTAGATTTACGATGTGTGACCTCCACCTTTGACTCGGATCCTCATGTCAACGCCGGCGAAGCGGTGGCGATCGAGGAGGAGGATCGGCTCGAAAGCTTTGTAACGGAGGATCTCTGGCTGAACGAGCTCGATTGGAACACCGTTGATTTTGATCAATCCGCGGCCGCGCTTGCAGTGAGTCACGGCGACGGCGGTCTTTTTCCGGCCGAAGCATTGGACGGATTCCGGTGGGGTCGCCGCCATTGTTGGTTGAGAGAGTGATTGGTTTTGTTATGTTCTGCGCCGCTCTTTCAAATTTGAAACCCTAGGGGAGCAAGAGCAAAGAGAGTGTGTTTATTTAAGCTTCAAATTAGGGTTTTGTATAGGCGAGGCCTGATTATTGGGCCTTTAAATGGGCCGTTAGATTTAGGTGGCCTTTTATTTTATTAATTTGACTTATACTACTAACTAGTACTTTATCCCAGATTGTTGTCTCTATTTTTTTAAAAATACTTATCGACGATCCAACCGTACGGATGTTAATATATATCTAATATAGTGATATTCCCAAAATTTTAAAAAATAAAAAATTATTTTAGATGGTACATTTTGTAGTCAAC
>QRFB01001142.1:2276-54856 GCA_008931105.1 Oenanthe javanica | reverse complement strand
CACACGTGGGTCCCACACATAACACGTCAGCAGAAGTGGGTCCCACATGCTGACGTCATCACTGCCCCGTCAGCAAAATGTGGGTCCCTCAAAAACTCAAATGCAACACCAAGCGCAAATGCAACACTGAAGGACCAAATGCAACGTTTTAGTGCCACATCAGCAGTGCCACGTCAGCAAAATGTGGTCCCACACGTGGGCCCCACACATGACACGTCAGCATAGGTGGGTCCACCTGACACGTCAGCAGTGACACGTCAGCAAATGTGTGTGCCACACGTGGGTCCCATATGCCACATCATCATTTTTTGTCCTAATTGCTCACCAAATGCAACGCTTTTTCCCCTAGTGTTGCAAGGTGCAACACTACAATTGAACTGCAACACAACTTTCTAATATAATGCAACGCTTTGTTTGTAGTATTGCAGTTGCTAAAAAAAAGTAGGCTAATGTAACGGAAAATGAGTGTTGCATTCTAAAAGTATTGCATTAGGTCGTTTATGGCGTAGTGTTTCTTTGAAAACTTGTTAAATTTTGCAGCAGAAGTTCTTTTGTTAGATTTTGTGTTAACAGAGTTTATATGATCAGAGTTTGCATTCACAGAGTTTGTACTATCAGAGTTTACACTCCTCTTATCAGACTTTATCACATATATTTGCTTGACAGTATGTTTTGGAGAAAAAATTATTTGAGGCTATGGTTCATAATAATTGTAATACAAACTATGATATTCTTTGCATGTATAAATGGAATGCTATAGACTACCACAGTGAAAACAGGGATTATATCTAGTTTGTTTTCTTGCCTCAAAACTAGGTATTTTAGGTTCTTTCAATTTCTTTTGTTTGCAGTCAATAACAAGGTGATTAGAATTACCACAAGTAAAACAGGTTTTCCTAGGAGCATCATGGATATTCATGTAGTTATTCTTCTTAGTAATGCCTACTTTACCATTTCTATTTCTTTTCACCTATTTAGATTTATTAGTGACTGCCTTCAACTTTTCCCTAAGTTGTTTTTGTGAAAGTAACCCTATATTTACCTTTTTAGAATCTGACACACTATTGTTTTTAGAGCTTTCAGGAAAAGTATTTTTCTTGTGATTATTAGCTCTAACAAATTTCACAGGTTTACTCAATATTTCTTTTATGTGTGCTTTAGTGTGTGTTTCTTTATCACATTCATAACCTAAGGCAGATGTCCAATTCTTTTCAGAAAGTATTTGTTGAACCTTCTTGCCAGAGTTTGTCCAAACTCCGAAGGTCTCTTTTTCCTTAGCTATCTCAGATTTCAAATACGTGACTTGTATTTCTAGCTGAGTTTGCATGTGTATAGCATTCTCATAGTCTTTCTTAAAGCTAAGCATGTGTACAAGTTTAGATTCAAGAAAGTCATTCCTAGCATTCATAGTTTGTATTTCAGATTTTAATCTTTCATTCTCAAGAGACTGTGACTTAAAGCTAACATGCAAATTTCTAAGAAAAGATTTTAATTCATGAATATCTTCAGTATCAAAAGTGAAAACAGAGTTTAGTACCTTGTCAGAGTTTAAGATAGGAGAATCAGAGTTTGCCATGAGAGCATAGTTAGTTTCTTCTTCAGAGTCTGAGGAATCCATCCAATTTTTTTTGATGTGATTAAGGCTTTTCCTGATTCTTTACTTCTGCATTCAGTAGCAAACTGCCCCATCTTGTTACATTTATAACACTTGACCTTTTATTTATCAAGAGTTTTTTATTTTCCATCTCTATCTTTTCTTTTCTTGGATCGTTCCTTCTTTTATGACTCACCATGCTTCTTCTGAAAATTTCCTTGCTTTCTAAATTTCCTGTACTTCTTGAAGCTTTTGACAAACATGGAAAACATCTCCATCATGTCAGAATCTGAAGAATCATCAGAGTTTATCTCAAACTCTAATTCACTGTTTTCCTTGATTACAGTTTTTCCCTTTCTTGTTGAAGTTTTAAGAACTTTTTCTATAGATTCTTCAGTCTTGGCTTCAACATTCAAAGCAATAGATTTTGCCTTGCTACTTTTCCTGTTTCTTCATTGTTGTAATTGTAGGCCATGAGTTTTTAATTTTCCATAGACCTCATCCAAAGACATCTCATCCAAATCAGCTCTGTCTCTTATCAAGGATGTTTGTAGATCCCATTCTTCAGGTAGTGCTCTTAGAAACTTGGTGTTTAAATCCTCATTATCATACACTTTATCCACCAAAGCCAAGTTATTCAATAGAGTTAGAAATCTGTCATAGATACCTGTGAGTGACTCATTCTGCTTAGCCTTAAAGTATTCATACTCTTGGATTAGAACAGATCTTCTATTTTTCTTTATCTCCTTGGTTCCTTAGCATTGAACCTCTAGTGCATCCCAGATTTCTTTTGCAGTTTTGTATGCAATTACCCTGTTAGACATTACAGAGTCAAGACTATTATGCAGAATATTTCTTACCTTTGCATCTTTTAAGACTTCCTGTTTTTCTTCATTGGTCCATTCTTTCTTGTCCTTCAAGGTGTAATACTCAGGGATTTGTATTCCTTCCACAATTGTAGATGGCACTAGTTTGGTTGATAGATACTGTCATGTATGGATTCTGTTAAAATAATCAGGATCAATTGCCTCCAAGAACATCAACATCTTCACCCTTCATGTAGAGTATTCAAATTTATTTAATATAGGGATCCTGATGCTTTCATACCTGTTACCAGGCATGATTATTTGATCTTTTTAAGTCGAAATTAACTATCTGCTCTGATACCAATTGTTACCCAGATATTCAATCTATTACAGAAAGGGGGTTGAATGTAATAGTACCAACTAATCGATGATGAACACAAGTATGTAGAATTGAATACTGTTTTGTATTAATAATGAATTTGAATACAAAACTCTCTCAAGAAATAATATTCTTAAGAGCTGCTAGGTTACACAAATAATGCTTTTTAATGAATTAGACATTGAATTATAACCTATCTCTGCGTTTATATAGACACAACTACAAATACAATTACAAAACAGATTATGTTAAAAATAGCTTTAATAAGGTAATTTAGACTGGCACTAGAATTCCTTCTTACTATCCAAATCAGATTCTGATTTGTCTGTTTCCTTTTCTGATAAACTCTGAAGCTAATCTCTGTCGGTTTGTCATTCTCTTATTTAAGCATTCTCTGTTAGAGTAAACTCTGATTGAGTATTCTCTCATAGAGTAAACTCTGATCAACAGCTTCCTTAATCTCTGATGACCTCAGCATAAACTCTGTTTGGTATTTTCTGATAATCATCAGTGTTAGCATTCCTAACATTGAATAAACTATATAAGGTATTTTTATAACAAAATTTAATTCAAATAATAAAATAAAAAATAAGTAAAAAGTAACATTTGCATGATATATAAGGGGTTGGTTTACGGAATGGTATAGGGTTGGAACGATGAAACACCTTAAACTGGTAAAAATGGTATGGGAATGAAGTATCATGATAACATGTGTTCGTTTAATTGTGGAATGAATTTGTTAATTTAATGTATTTTTTAATAAATCAAAAAATATGTGCAGTTAACATGAAAATAAATCATTATTATTTATTAAATATTAAACACTGTCATTATAAATTTTTTATTTTAAAAATTAAAATATAATTTTATAAGTAAAAATAAAATTAATAAAATATTGATTTGATCACTCCTACCTCCAGTTCATACCCACATCTCCAAAGTATGAGAAAACCATATTTTATGGGTTTGAGGTACGGGTTTTAAAATTAAATTTTTAACCAAATCTGAGTTTCGAATGGACAAAACTGATACCTAGAGTTCACAAACCAAACCACCTATGATAATTAGTATGTATAGTATATTATTTGCCCAGATAAATAACTATTATAATCGATTATGAACTATAGAAAGGAATGCTGTTTTGTATTAATAATAAACTTTAATACAAAACTCCCTTAAAAAATTATTTATTCTTGAGAGCTGCTAGTTTATGAAAGATAGAACTTGAAAGTTCTGTGTATGTTAACATATTTTTGTGTCTATGTAGACACAGTTACAATTCAATTATGAAATAGATTATGAAAAGAATATCAATAAGGTAACAGACTTGTATTTGGATTCGTTCTTCACTGTCCTAATCATACTCTGATTTGATTGCTTCTTCACAAACTATGATAGTAAACACTGCCGGTTGTTATTCTCTTAGAGTAAACTCCGATTGACTATTCTCTAATTGAGTAAACTCTGACGGACAGCTTCATAAACTCTAATTAGGTCACCAATATAAACTATGATCTTATTCTCTGACAGCATCAGTGTCTGCATTTCTAACATATATTTACTCTCATTCTCATATTTAACATATTGTTAAGTTTGAAATTCAAATCATTCTTAAACAATCCGTGTTATAATATTTGTAATCCAATTTATTTTATATTCTATATTTTTAATGAGTAATGCTATATATCCCAACATATTGTTTACATGTATACTTATACAATTAGTATAAATGTATTTCAAAATATTTTAAAATTTGGTAATAATTCTAAATTTGTAATCATATTTTATTAAAAAATCTAATTTTTTAACATGTGAATTGATTTAATAGAAAAAGAAATACAGTTAATGATTTAATAAGATTTATGATATTAAACAATTAATTAATATGATATTAAACAATCAACTAATATATATGTAGTCATGTCCAAAAAAACTAATATATATGTATTGACCAATTGGTTTACATGTATTTTTATACAATTAATATGAATGTATCTAAAAATAATTGAAAATTTAATAATGATCATAAATTTGTAATCATATTTTAATAAAAAAAATTAATTTTTGAACCCGTGGGTTGATTTAACAGAAACAAATACTTTTAATAAGATTTATGAAAGTGTGAATAACATCAATTCTCATTAATTAACTTATTTTTTCTTTGATTATACGAGTTTTTAAATAATTTTTATTAAAAATGATTTAAACTCAATTTCAGATAAAGTCGTTGTATAACGAGAGAATATGCATAATAAGATCTTGCCGGATCTTGCCTTGGGAGTCGCACTTCCCGATTCTTTTATTATTTTAGAAATGGAATTTCGACTTTATCATGGTTTCAAGTATTAAAAATTTGTGAGTGTTTAATAACCACTAAATACTTACAACATAACTATAGGTTTGCAATTCTATTTAATAAAAAATAGTATACATATGTTCATATATATATATATATAATATTAAAATATACATAAAATAATAAAACACAATTTTAATACTCACTCGAAGCGGGCAAACAATTGTAGTATTAATTAAATACATTATAAAATTATGTAAATACATAAACATATACAAATCAGGTACATATAATACTTAGTCTAAAATCTGAAATGGATAAATAATTTACTATTAAAATTCTAATTTGATACTAACTAAGATTTTGGTCCAATAATGATTAATCGTTTAAAATCTAGTTTCACATAACATTATCTCATATATTATTCGTGGTCTAGAATCATACAATTGATATCTATAAAAATTAATTAGAATAATTCTATCTCAATCAAAATTATTAAAATCCCTTATTAAATTATACTAACACGTAGGCACATATAAATCATGTACATATCCTATCTTAATATAAATATTAAATTTTAAAAATATGCTATTAACGAGTGACCCGCTAGCGTTCTAACTATTTATGGATATCATATTTAAAAAAAACTAAAATGCATATAATTTTTTTTAAATGCATGTTTCTGTGTGCTCTTAGAACCTAGATGTGACATTAATGTTCAGCCCAAACTTTGAGGAACTCGCCCAGGAATTATGAGCCTCACCTATTATAAGCCTGGCCCGATTTTAAGTGACCTAGGCCTCTTAGAAGTGGTCATCCTTGTTTCATTAAGATAGCCAAAACCAGTTGATAATATCACAAATGCATACAATCTAGGCCTCACCTTCATCAATCTCATATGTTATGGGCCTCGCCTTGATTAGATGGCCTAGGCCCAATATTCGTCTGCCTCATTCATTGGAAGACCGAAAAACTACACAAAGCTAGAATCATTTCTCAAAGCCCATTTGAAGACATAAGCCCAATTCATATTATTTGAAGATGTCAAAGACTCGTTACTGCTGAAGGCTAGGGTCCATCCAGGGTAATTGGGTTCTCACCCAGTTAGGGGAGTCTAGTTACATTGTCTTGCGTGACATTTCTGGAGGGCTAGCCTATTACGAATATGACTTAGGGAAAAGATGGGCTAGGCCTAGGCCGGTTTATGACAACGTTGAGCCGATCACCTAGCCACCACATTCCTTGTATGTAACTGGGTTTCGACAACACGAGTCCTGGAAGCGAAGCCGCTGAGAAGTCCATCAAGTCAGCCGTCGGAGAGCATCACTCATTGATGAAGAAGAGAGTCTGCCTTGGGAGAGGCTCACCCTTTAATGAAGTAGAGATTTTTGAGCATGTGCTTTTGAAAGTGGCGAAGCCTAGAGATTCAACGTTTGATAAGTGGTACGTCGGAGAGCATGTGCCCTTAAATGAGCACTTTATAAGTGGTACGTCATCTTCCAATTTTTACGGAAGGCTTGGGCCGATCGCCTAACCTCCACATTCCTTGTATGTAACTTGGTTTCGACATCCTGAACCCAGGTGCACTCTAGTCAGTGGACCAAATCCGCTTTGGAGAATGGAATCTAACCCTATTATGTTTCGTACTCCCCAAGAAATACGTTTGGTTTGATCCCTATAAATAGTGTACGTAAGCATATTGTTTCATAAACTCTGACATTGGCTCTTAAGAAACTTATTTTTTGTGGGCTAAGCTCTTCAACCAAGCAGTTTCAGCCACCCTAAAATACTTAACACCACCATCAACCTACGTTGTTCATCATCATCAACGTNAATTTTTTGGGATAACGGTTATTTTTTTAACCGTTGTGTAATAAGTGTTGTATGATCGTGTTTTTCTTGTAGCGTACCACCACCATAATTCTAGCAACTCTCCGATATTTGTTATCATAAATTCCTCCGTTAACAGATATATTAAGTTGACCTAAGTATATGCTAATGGTGGTATATGTTTTTCTTTTGATCAACTACTTGAAGAACAAAAGAAATAAAAACCTTCACTGGTTACCCATATATCATTTTTATGTCTCAATCTTCAGAAATAATGAAGTTATATGTTGTTTTCTTTTACATGTATCTATATCTCTCGTGCAATACATAGTCATTGTCAACTACCACTACAGCTTTTAGCTTCAAGACAAACACACACATATATAGGTTTGATCAAAACAAAACACCATAAAATATTGGCAAGATCTCTCACACAGTACTTTTTTAAACGTATGTCACTGTTATGTTCTCTCCAATTCTTCCTACACCACCATTTCTTTCCTACATACAGTAGGTTAGTTTCCATCACATGGTAAGTAGATTAAAGTGAGAAGCACATACATGTTGGGATAAATAATATAAAGGAGGAAGGCAAATGATTTTTCTGATTATATTTATCTTGTTTTCTTAAATACAACTGCTACAACACTCAATTCTTTATATAGATAGATTAAGAAGACTAAAAGTTTGCATCATTAATAAGGTACATGAATATGATCAGGAAACATCACACTGAAGAGATGCTTCTACAGATTTCCTGTAGGTTTTGCCCTGTGAAAAAGACTTTCTTCTGTTCGTGAAAGGATATTTTTATGAAGCCATTGAAGCCGGATATGTTTCAAAAAATGAAAGAAAAGGTCGTGATGCAAAGTCGAGTTTGAGGGGGAGTGTTAGAATTTTCAAACTCTCCATAAGATTAAATTTATGATTGTAGCTGGTATAAATAAATAGATGAACACACTTTCTTAAAAAACAGTAGGCAGCAACTGTGATGGTCAAAACGGTGGAAGTTCTAGCTAGTATCCAGATATTGAAGTCTTACATTTATGCATGTAAAAAAAAGCATTAACACCAGGTGAGCTTGCAAAATATGAAATTATAAAGGATAAATACATACATATAAGGTTTTATAGATGTCAAAGCTTGTATGAACTGATAAGAGAAGGTGGCAGGAACATTGGAAACAAGGAAACATATATAATATATGCAGCAACTACTTCCTCATACTCGGGATAATCACTAGTCAATATAGTAGGCTTGTGATAAATATATATTATGTAAGCAATCACTATAGTTTATTTCATGGAGCCTATAAATAAGGCAGTAGTTTATACTTGGTATTTTACGAAATGAAGTTTTTAATGCACCGAGTGAGAGAGGAAAGGCGGTAGCCTAGTGAAAAAAATGTAAAGTTGTAGCTTTGTGTGTATTAATAAAGGTATTGTGTGTGTTTCTTTTAATATTAAAGTCTTGTTTACAAATATATCTCAGTGTGTTTATCATACAGAAAATAGAAAATAGTTTGAGTGTGCCTATCATGTTTCCAAAATAAACTGCTCACTAAGCCCCATCATAAGTTGACCTAGCCTAATTTGTTGCTCATACTGATCTAATATGTGATTGTTTAGGCAGGTACAAATACTTACAACACACATACACCTAGGAATTTGTGCAAGGTTTTCTAAATCGTGAATTAATCCTTTGAACTGAGTAAAGTAATAATTGAATTTTTACTTTGAGTCAGAGATGTCAATTCTTTTCGAAGATGAAACAATTTAGGTATGTTATTCTATGAGTATCTATTAGCTAGGTCATCCAAAAATCTTCTTTGCAGTAGTCAAATACACAATACTCATTCTAATATTTCCCGGGTGTGGCCTCGCCCCCGAATGATTGAATTTACGTATTCCTTGGTGTGACGAGACCCCTAGTTGACTTTATGTTTCCTGGGAGTGGCCTAGCCCCCAGATGTATTTATTGTTCCTAGGAGTGGCTTAGCTCCCAGACTTGTTTATAATTTCTTAGGTGTTGCCTAGCCCCCAGATGTGTTTATGTAATTCAAGGGAGTGGCCTAACCCCGATATGTATTTATTGTTCCTAGGAGTGGCCTAGCCCCCAGATATGTTTATTATTCCCGGGAGTGGCCTAGCCCCTAGATGTATTTATTGTTTCCTGGGTGTGGCCTAACCCCCATATGTGTTCAAGTTATTCCTGGGAGTGGCCTATCCCCCAAATGTGTTTATTGTTCCTGGGAGTGGCGTAGGCTTCAGATGTGTCTATGTTATTTCTGGGAGTGGCATAACCCCCCAAATGTGTTTGTTATTCCTGAGAGTGGTGTAGTCCCAAGATGTTTTTATTGTTTCTGGGAGTGGCCTTGCCCCTAGATGTGTTTATTGTTCCTGAGAGTGTCCTATCCCCCAGATTTGTTTATGTTATTCCTGGAAGTGGCCTAGCCCCTAAATGTGTTTATTATTCTTAGGAGTGGCCTAGCCCCCATACTTAAGAAAAATCGTATAGTAGTACGTTGTGTCAATTTGAAAGATAGGCCATTGTACGGGAACTTCAGATAAAGACCAGGGGGTTTGTAAGGTGATATTTTAAAGATCTGGACCAGGTCGCATGACTTACTTCCATGTCCCCATGTACAATCCGGAATACTTGGACATTTGGAAGAATTGGGTGAGGCCGTGTCGCCAGTATGTTGAAGAATTGGAGCGAGTTATTCCCTGTTACATGGATATACATTCATCAAAGCGAAGAAAATTAATTTAAGAAGACATCATTCAATGAGTCTAGCCTAGTCAATCAAGAAGTTGGAGAAGCCAATCCTCTCACTCTATATAATTCTTGCTCATTTCAACAAGATTATACATAAGAAGACTGATATATCATATGAAAGATTTGAGCAGCCTACGCTCACAAAGCCTTCTCTCTCAATTTCAATATCCTCATCCACTCGGGGATTGCTAGTTTTTGTATATTGGGGGGTGATTGCCAATCACTAGTTCCCGCCCTCTCGGATAGTGCTCTCTCGCACAACAAGGCCAGAGCCTAAGCAGACAGTCAGCGTCGATGGAGCAGACATGTGGCTCATGCCTATATGTGAACATCCTCGCCTAGTACGAGAACTCAAAGCAGAAGTGTTTCACCTACTTGAATATAGAAAGAAAAGGAATTTACTTGCAATGCAAGATTTAAAGACTTAAAAGGAGAAGCTTATTTGGAGTTCTCACCTAGAAGGAGAAAGGGATTCAAATTTTTATTGACCAATGCTAGTTCCTTTTATTTTCACAAATTGTAAAGAACTGGGGGGTAGTTGTTATAGCCAAATTATTCCTCCCATTAATTAAGGAGCTTCTCACTGTCAACAGTCTCTCACTCTCGAAGAGACTCGCCTAATTGGATAGGCCCAGACCCATAAAGACAGTTGGCCCGTATAGAAGACTTGTGTGACCTAGACACCTCGCTCATTGCAGAAGACCTCGCCCACTTGGGAAGGTTGGAAGGCAAACATGCAGATATCATTAACAAGAAGGACAGATGGCCTAGGCCCATACTTAAACGTCCTCGCCTATACGTGGAAGTCTCGCCTAGTTAAATCCTAAGAAGCTAAATAATACTCAAAATAAGAAGTTCCAAGACTATTTTTGTACAAGAAGAATCACTCACAAGAAAAGGCCTCGCCTACTTGAAAGGCCTCGCATGCTCATTGATGTTAAACCCAAACTCTGAGGACCTCGCCTAGGAATTATGAGACTCACCTGTTATAGGTCTCGCCCGATTTTAAGTGACCTAGGCCTCTTGGAAGTGTTCATGCTTATTTCATTGATATAGCCAAAACCAGTTGATAATATCAGAAAGGCCTACAACCTAGGCCTGACCTTCATCAATCTCATCTGCTATGGGCCTCGCCTCTATCAGCAGCTACTTCATGGTAATGAGGCTATTCACTAGTCAATATAGTAGGCTTGTGATAAATATATATTATGTAAGCAATGACGATAGTTTATTTTCTAGAGTCTGTAAATAAGGTAGTAGTTTGTATTTGGTGTTGTACGAAGTGAAGTTTGTAACACACCAAGTGAGAGAGGAAAGGCTGTAGCCTAGTGAAATAAATATAAAGCTGTAGTTTTGTGAGTACTAATAAAAGTATTGTGTGTGTTTCTTTTAATATTAAAGTCTTGTTTACAAATATATCCCAGTGTGTTTATCATGCAGAAAATAGGAAATATTTTGAGTGTGCCTCTCACGTTTGCAACATAAACTGCTCACTAAGCCCTATATGAAATTGACCTAGCCTAATTTGTTGCTCATGCTGATCTAATCTGTGATTGTTTTGGAAGGTACAATTACTTACAACATAGATACACCTAGGAATTTGTGCAAGAGTTTCTAACTCATCTATCAATCAGAGTTTCTAACTCATCTATCAATCTTCTAAAATGAGTAAAGTAGTAATTGAATTTCTAGCTTGAGTCAGAGATGTCAATTCTTTTCGAACATGAAACAATCTAGGTACGTTACTTTGTGAGTATTAGCTAGGTCATCGCAAATCTATTTTGTAGTAGTCATATACACAATATTCATTCTAATATTACTTGATAGAGAGTTTAGGACCCAAGAGATTACCAGATCGTTGCTTCGCATCCAGAGAGTCAATTGAGGTGAATTTGCATCTAGTTTGGCTAGTGTTCTATCGATAAAACCGGTCTTGAGCTTCACTAATTGAGCAATTTTGACCGATCTACTTTATTGGTGATAGTTCTAATCTGTTAGAACTTCACTATATAGTTAAAGTCCATGTTGATCTGAGTTACTGAGAAAGTATGGATGATTGATTTCAATCATCGGAGGCGTCGTCATGTTTGCAGTTTTATCTGTAGATCGAGGGACAGCAGTAGCAGCGTACGATCACATCATTATGAGTTGAGTGAACCTGGCTTTGATACCAGATCACAAAACAAAGATGAAGCTCAAGATTGTACAGAAAAACTAGGTTACAGAGGGAGAGAGAATAAAGGGGGGAGAGAGAGAGAGAGAAATAACAAACATGTATTTACATTTCACAAAAGTTACTCAGTTATGTAACCCAATTTGTTATGCTGACATCATGGCTGGCATGTAAGCCACATGTTTTTACTTATGGCATTGTGTTGTATCTGTAGTATTAGTATCAATGACAATATACATATTAACCAAAAATAAATAACGCTATAGACCCCAAAACATAAAAAAAAAAGTTGTGTACCAGATGTTCTCTAAACCATTTAGGACCACCGGTGTTTTTCATCAAAATTTACTTAGATACAAAGTGTTGTCAGAAGAGGCTTTCATTAGATACCCTTATGAAACATATTTGAATTTCTATGTACATTTATGGGTAATATGACACATCTTTTCACTACAAGAAAAACAGGCTCATACAACGGTTTTGCACCGTTGTCTGGCATCTCAATTTTCCGTAGTCTATTGAGGTGCCGTGTGATTGCGATCAAACAACGCTTGTTTAAACTGTTACATGAAGAAAGGAACACAATGGTTCAACAGGCTTGTTATAATATAGAAGAGACAACGGGTCCTATCATTATGAACAATTGTTGGAAAAATAAAAACGCAACAGTTTCATGAGTAAGAGACAACGGTTCAGCATGCTTATTATAATGTAGAAGACACAACGGTTCTATTATTATGAACAATTGTTGGAAAAAGAAAAATGCAACAGTTTCACCACTAAAAGACAACGGGTAATATACGTCAAACAAGAGTTCTAACTGTTTCCAAACTTCATGTATATCTCTTATTCAAACAACGATTATTACAATGCCCTGTTGTCTAAAATCCTAACCACAACAGTTTTATAGAAAAAAATTTATCTTAGTTTGGGTTAGACAACAGTTGCACCAGCTCCATTGTATGGAAAGCCTTGAAACAATGATTTCTTTAAATCATAAACCAGGTTTTTAGACAACACTTTATGAAAGCCTTGAAACAATGGTTTCTTTCTTTCAAATGCTTGTATTTGTTAATTTGCACAATACATATTTATAAAAGAACATTTGTCTCAATATATAGGATACAATGTAATCTTTATTTTAATTTTTACACACAATAGTTTTCTTATTTAGAACAACTATTGTCAACACAACCAAGCTCTAAACTTAAAACTAAATAAAAATATAGTATTTATGCTACATAAATGTTATCAATTTTAAGTTACATCTGCAAGCTCAGTAACCAATCCCAACCTATTGAAATTCATGTTAGCCCCACTGGCAATTGTTACTACATTTGCATCCTTGAGGTTATAATATTTGCAGTACGCTTCAGCTCCTGCAAGAGCAAGATCACCTGCTAGTTCTAGAATGCTCCTGTTCTCCTCAAACATGTTCTGTAACATGTCATGCACACAGATTACGAAATTGAGAGCTCATTTTTGAGATTACACAGCCTTTAATATTAGTTCTAACATCAATTCAAATATTTTAAATAAAGTGAAAATTCAGGACTATGAGACTGATCATTTATACCACTTCTGAAAGACTTGTATTTACAAAGGAAGACAAACAAGATTCTGACCTTTATTGAGGCACAAATCGCATCCCGGCTAACGAGAACTATACCATCTAGTAATTCCCTGCATATGCGAAAACTCTCTTCACCAACTACTTTAACAGCTACTCCGTCTACAAAACCTCCCACTTTGTTCAGCACTACTCTCTCACCATGATGTAATGATAAGGCCATTGCATTTGCATCACATGGTTCTACCCCAATTATCTTGCCCTCTTGACTGCATATGCCTCTACTTCATCATATGAATCCCCAACTAAAACAACTGTTGCACCCAATCTCTCAACTGTTTTCCACTACAGATTGAACATTGCCAACGAATATTAAATTAAAAAGACTAATAATAAATTTTGAGTAATTACGGATAGTACACTAGCATAGACTTTTGAGTAATTATGGATAGTAAACTAGCATCTACGAATAATTATCTTAAATAAAAACTAGAACCTTAATGTACAAAGCAAAAACAAGATTAACCTTAATTTCAGGTGTAGTAAGAGGCATAACAATAAGTTTATTATTGGATATAATTAATTAAACCGTTTGTGTGCAATTATATAATCAAAATATAATCAAATTCCATAGGAAAGATGCTAGTCACTAGTCAAGATACTGGTTAAGTAAATTGGTAACTCATCTTAAAAGCATCAAGATAATGAATTGGTATGTTCTCTCTCACTGTATCTACATGAGTTTCTGGACCCTAGAGCAGGACTCAGATGAATTTTAGTGAGCAAGACAAAATGTCAATTCATGTTTTAGGGAATACAGTTTTGCAGAAGTAACTAACCACGACATGAGAACTTCTGATTATCCGGCCAAACTCTAAAGACGAAAGTTAAAACAAATCCCCATATTTCCACAGTCCTTTGTATAGTTGAATAGGTTTTGAATTTACTCCAACGACCTCCAGGGGTAACAGACACCTGCATAACCATATTACTAGTGAAATAAAGCTTCTGTGGTATGCAGAGTAATAACAAACATAGGTATAAAATCTGATTAACTTATCATTTCCTACATGCCAATTCATAATAGTAATATGATAATGTAAACCCTATAAGTTATTAATGTCTTTTTAACCACCAGTGCCAAGTGTCTTTTAGAATCATCATCTTATCATATTAGCCTTTGCTTTAAACCATGAGAGACTTTTCCGCGATTAACACTTTGGACAGTTGAGTAATTGTTGTTAACATGCTTGTTCCCCTGGTGGCCTAGGATGCGAGTGTGGGAATCATTGGAACCAGAACTACTATTACCAACAAACATGGCAGTAATTGACCCTCCACCATTGCTCAACTGCAAGCTCCTAAAACTATCAATTGACATGTTTGAGCCTTCATCAAGCTTCCGGTAAAAGCCCTGTGGAATGTCATAATTATCATGGTGGTTGTTCAAGTCTATAATACCAGTAAACTTCGCACCCTCCAACATCTTCACCATTACAGAACTACAGCTTTCAACATCAACTCACTTCTGCATCAGTACAAGATAGACATAGGTCAATCCAAGCAATACCAGCCGATTCTTCATAGGTCAATGTTACAACAACTCTAACCAAAATAGACAACTCTCAACAGACTAAAACTTCTAAAATTACAAATTACAGATAACGAGTTTTCCAAGTCTCGAAACTACTCACATAAAAAAATCCAACAATCACATCAACAAAACCCTAATTCCATTTCCCAACATCATCATCAACTACACTTTCTTTAACAATCCAAATACCACCTATATTACTCTATAAAACCTAAAAAGTTAAAACCTTTAACCCCAAGAACCCAAAAAAACCCAATTTTTTACACAAAAATAAGAAAATAAATAAAAAGATNTCACCACGGGTACTAACTTCCTCATCCTCATTAGAACTAACCGAATTAGAGCAACTTTACCCAACAAAACCTCAAATTAGAGCACAAAAATCAAGAAACAGCAATAAAAACCCAAGTCAAACACAAACAAATCAAGAAAAAATAAATGATCCAACTTAAAAACACAAGAAATAAAGCACAATCGTACCTTGATCAATAGCCCTTGACTATATATATAGCAATTGAACAAACAATATACAAAAGAAGCGAGATCGATTCACCAAATGATTGCTTGACCCGACTCACCAAGTTCAACACATATACATACAGACACTTTGTATATATATATATATAGACCATCGATCTTCACTTCCAATCTATTTGAGTGTGTGTGTTTGAGAGGGAGATAAGGGGGATAGAGAGGGAGAGTGGGATGGAGACAGAGGAATAGAGAGAGAGAGAGAGAGAGAGAGAGGGAGAGTTTGGTAAGTTTGTATATTTCAATTCGGGCGGCTGAGAAGAAGAGATGAGGAAGGAGGGAAGTGAAATTTTGTTTAAGGGGGGAGCGAAATTCAACCTAAAGGGGAAAAACAATTGGATAAAAACTGAAAGGGGAAAAGATTTCATTTTATTTATCTGTGTTATATTGTATATAATTTTTTATTTTATCATAAATTAATATAACAAAATCAATTTAAATTTATTTATTTATTAATAAATTATTTACATAAATAAATTCTGATATATTTATGGTTGTATCTTCTAAAAATTATTTGAAAGTGGTACAAGATAAATTGTTTATTTTGATATCGGGTTTTAGAAAGTTGTACTTTTACTAGGTTAAAAACTCGTGCAAGATTTCTTTTTTTTTTTAATCCAAAAAGTATATTGTTTTTATCAATTGGGAATGAGAGTATCGTAGGGGGATATATATTATTTTTATCAATAACGTATATTGTTTTTATCAATTATATTGAATTTATACAAGTACATATATATATATATATATTGTTTTTTATCAATAAAATTTGACAATAAAATATGTATTATTTTTATCAATTATATTGAATTTATACAAGTACATTTAAATATTGAAAATAAAAAAATTATTTTATATTTTATATTTATTAAAATTATTTTAAAATTTATCAATATGTTATATAAAATTTTAATAAAATTAAATATAAGTGCATAATTATAATTTTATAATATTCATTGGATTTAAATAATAAGTTTTAATTTTAAATAAATTAAATAGTTTTAGCAATGGTTAAATTATGATTTGTTTATATTTGGTACAATTTTATTAATTATATTATAAATAAGACATTTAATTTAAGTATATAAAATTAAGATATATTTATATATAATTTTGATTTTTTTCAACTAAAACTTAGAAAAATATATTTATATTATGTATATGTACAAATATATATATTGATAATAATTAGTAGATACTTTTATGGTTGGAATAAGAGTTATTAGTATGCTTTCTTGTTAAAAAGTTAGGATATAAGCATAAGGGATTTTTATAAAACTATAATTAACTTCATATAAAATTAAAAATATTTTTTTCGATGACCGTACGGATGTTAAGATTTTTTGGTTTTAGTTATGTATAAAAAAAATTAAAATTTTTAAAATTTATTTTATGTGTTTTTTTTAACTAAACTAATAAAATGTGTTTAAAAAAAATTCGTCTTATTATGAAAAGGTAATTTTTATCATCTTCTGTGAAACAGATAACGGTTTTCTTAGAAATTGTGTTACGTGAGTTCAACGAAGACAACGGTTTTCCATGTAAAATCGTTGTAAAATAAGCATTAAACACATAACAATGGTTTATTTGTAAAACACTTATATAAATATGTTTATGACAATGGTTTAAATTTAAAAATGCTTGTATGGGAATGCTGAAAACAACAATTTCATTTACAAACCGTTGTATAAATATATATATATTTTTTTAATCTAACGGCTAATATCTAATCTTATTTCAATCGAGGAATCTTATTTTGCCACCTCAGCAATCCAGGTGAAAGTTTTTCCACCAATCACGTGCGGTCACAGAAGACAATGGTTTATTTGTAAAACACATGTATAAATAAGTTTATGACGATGGTTTAAATTTAAAAAGGCTTGTATGGAAGTGCTGAAGACAACAGTTTCAATTACAAACGGTTGTGTAAACACTTGTCTGGTCTCATCAAAGATACACGACCGAGACAACAGTTTACAATAAGTTCAATAATAGTTATTGTAGTCATAGTCACACAACAGTTTTTCAAAAGAACAACAACGGATTATAACCCTTGTGTGAAAGATATGGGACAACGATCGCATTAATAACACTTGTCTGGTATGATCAAAAGTACACTAGAGAGAAAACGGTTTATAATAAGTTCAATAACCGTTGTCGTAGCCATAGTCACACAACAGTTTTCCAAAAAACAAACAAACATGCATTGTTGTTTAATTTTTTGGGACAACGGTTATTTTTTTAACCGTTGTGTAATAAGTGTTGTATGATCGTGTTTTTCTTGTAGTGTTTGCTGAGTTCGACAACAAAGTGAATCAAATTAATCCCATTATATTATCCACTATATCGATATATACCATATCATCTCGAAGAACATGGGTGGAAAGCAGGAAAGAGAAGATGTTGTCAGCACAACGGATTGCACACTGCTTGAAGCCATGGAATGCATACTTGAGGAATATCAAATAGGCGAGCTTCTATTGGCAGTCTCCCAAAATTGTTCACCTACACAATCCGTTGGCATTTTCTCCCATTTTCTGATTTTTCCACCTACTTCCAAGTTCCATGACATGCAATGTTATGGTGTAGTTCTTTCAAAAACAATCAATCTGTCATGTAATATGGTGCGAGATATCAATAATCTTTTATTTGATTTATATCAAAACAAGTTTGGTTCACCAACAACTAACTCTATGCTTAAAACTTGATAATAAGTTATCATCATCTTCAGGTAGCTAATGAATGTATAAAACCTGCAGCTATAATATGTTATTTAACCAATTTATATATATCCAATATACAAAACTAGAAAATATATTTTAAATGAGATTCATCGAAAAAATATACATCCAAGAAACCACAGTAACTGATCAATTTTATTAGTGAAGGCAACTTGGCACTAGGAATAACTTATGTGGTTATACGTACGTAGAAAAATTCAAGTTGATTAAATATTTAAAATACTTTAAAAATAGATATAAGCAACTTAGTGTTGGAGTTTAAGAAATAAGCATACATCAATGTAATATGCATCAGTTTATACAAGACACTAATGTTAATCTAATATTATTACATTAGTAAAAAAAACAACTGATGTCAAAGATAACAATAGACAACATGTACTGAACAAGAAATAGATGTTAAAACAAACAATAGAAAATGTTTAGTTGATACCAACGGATATTAATGATTATTATAGACATCATTTCTTAAATATTAGACAACATTTGTCCTAAGAAACAAATGTAAAATCAATCTAAACACATCGCTTTAACATTCTAACCGATGTCAAATGTAACATTGACATCGTTTTTTTACCAAAATATTGATGTAAAGGCCAAATTATTTCTTATCTAGCATATGCTTAGATTGATTAAAATATCATATTATGATAATATTCAAAAGATGGTTGAGCATTAAAAATTAAAAATGGAGAAATAGATATCAATTTTTAATTAGAAAACGATGTGGTATGTCCTCTTTCATATGGGTTATAAACTCATGTAAAAAAGCAAGGGCTTTAACATCACCCACAAAGAGGTTGGTTGAAATTTCTTGAAACTTCAGTTTTTAACTGTTATCTAATCCAGTATTTCTAGTAGTGTATATGATTACCTGTTTAAAAAATTAACATATTAAAAACATACACGCCAAAAAAATTTACCAAACCAAGAAAACTACCAAATTTGATTACTACAACATACCAATTGTCTACATTCATCCATCCAATCTAATGTCAACTACTACACATCCATGCAATCCAATATCAACTACAAAACATCCATCTAATCCAAACATATTACATCCATCTATTCGACAAATATTGGACTATAATTAAAATATTATAATTGAGAGTGTAACCCAACTACATGATGGCTTGGATATAATCAAGCGATATAATCAAACGTCTCCCAACGAATAACGTCAAATTCCTCCCTTGTGTAAGACCTTCAACTCTTAGGGCTCCACTGTAAACATATAACACAAACAAATTTATATGAGTAATCTTTAACCTACTATGAAACTAATAGGATCACTGACCTATACTATAATAAATAGGCAAGAATCTAAAGAAAAAGAGAGATGAGGCAGGTTCAAAGAAGAGTAGAAAGAATTCAGAGAAGAAAGAAACTGAATAATTTCATTCCACAAAAACTGCCTCTAAAAATTACCACCACCACTACATATATAATCCCCAATTAAAACAATGTAAAATAAAATATAACAAATACAACTGAAAATATAACAACTGCCTAACTGAATATATAATCCCTGATTAAAACAATGTAAAATAAAATATAACTAAAAATATAACTGCCTAAGTGAATAATTAGTCTATTCCTAACATTCTTCAGCCTTTTTCCCATTTTTTCCATTTATGACAGAAACATAAACAAACTGATATCACACAATTAACTACAATAAAAGACTTGCATTTTAATATTCTCATTTTAAACTAATATAAGAAATTATATATGGCAAACTACTGCATACCAACAGGTGGTCTAGTGACTCTGGAAACTCTTCCCCTTTTTCCATCAAGGCCTATGTTTTCCCCCTGAAGTCATCATATCCTTCTAGAATATATCATAGCAGCCTTTCCAAGTAGCTCGCTCAAAGTTGCCTTAGAGTCCACTGGGTAAGGCCGATAATGGTCTGCATGACATTAGTTCATTCCATAATAGGATCCAAATGCAAAAGGATAGTATATTACATTATTGTGCAAGTAAATAATAAGATTAAGGCATGCATGACACTACTAGAAAAACTGCATACAACATCAGTTGCTAACTGATGTCTGAGAATTTTTTGACCGATGTCTTGGCATGTGATGTTAAAAGTATATACTTTACACATCGGTTTTCGACTGATTTTCTAGGCTACACCTAGACAACGTTTTTTTTATAAATACTGATGTCTTTTTCCCCAGTTTTTAAATATATTACATGATTTTCTTTTGAATATTACTATATTTTGATGTCTAATCCCCATTAATATATTGTCTTACAAGGTACCAAATAGAAATTATATCGCTTTTATTAAAAAAATTGATGTCTAAGAATGGTATTAACATCAGTTGTAAAAGAGTGTGATGTTAAAACATATATAACACATCACCTTCTACGTGAAGCTAATGTTAAAATNCAATGTTAAAACTCTTTTATAACATCATACCTTAACTACAATCGATGTAAAACATAACTGACTAATCTTTTTGACATCGTTTATATTTATAGAAACGATTTGGTAGGAGTCTTAGCACATCCATTGTTTAACTAAATTCGATGTCTATAGCTATGTTTAACATCCTAGTTATAAAATAAATCGATGTCTATAGTTATGTTTAACATCATTGTTATAAATAATATCGATGTCTATATTAATGTTTAACATCTCTTTAATATTGTTATCAATTTAGTAGGTTACTTTTGACATCAGCTTTCTTATAAAATCCGATGTCTATAGCTATCTTTAATATCAGTTGTTTTAATAAAGCCGATTTACTAGTTTCTTTAAGACATCATGTTTTATCTTGATCTCTGATGTCTATTACAAATTTAACATCAGTTTCTTTAGTTTAAATGATGTAATAGCTTATTTGAGACATCATGCATAGTTAACATTAGTGTCCTGTGTACAATGATATTAGCCAAAATCAATTCAACCAAACTAGCTAGAGAAAGAATTGCTGCTACAAAAAGAAATTCCAACCAAATGCTTTAATTCAAATCAACTGTTGTTGATATATATTATTACCAACAACCAATTCAAAGTAACACATCCACATAAATAAACATATATGGCTAGCTAAAAGTACTTCAATCCAAACAGGATTCCAAAATAACCCGACTCCAAAATAAGTACTGGAACTAGTCAAATGCTTATAGCGACAAAATGACCAACATCCAAAATAAAACCATCTAAGTACTAGAACTAGCCATGAAATTGAGTGAACCAAGTTGTCAAGCTCAAACATACACCTAATTAAAAGATTTACATCATGTCTTCAATATATGCGATAGTATCCAAGCGCACCTCATCCAGTTCTTCCATTGTGTAAGACTTTCGAGTCTTCATCGCCCACTAAAATATAACAAAAGAGAATAAATAAATTACAAATAATGCAACTAACTAAAGAAAACAAATACGAGCATGCAGATTACAGGGCCTAGCTATTTTGACATGAATAAAATTTGTATAATTATCTCGTACCTTGGTAAGAAAAGACATTTTCTTATCAAAAATTATATCCCTCATACATCGCATGACAACATAGCCACATTCACGGCCCCCAGGCTGTTTAGGAGATCTCTTTTCCAATTCCAATTATCATATATAAGTCAGTCCAAAAAGAAGGGAAAATTGAACTAGTATTCCAATTTAAAATGAAAACTACTTACTAAAAGATTGACTATTTTAGGGGCTCTTTTTGGCCTTCCAATCTGAGCATTGTAAGATAGCAGTGCACTGTACATAAGAGAATATACAAGTCATAACGAGTTCACTATAAAGTGCATGAATTAAATAGAGTGCACAATACAAATTAAAATTATTATCATGAATAAATTAAATTACCTTGTTAATGCTTTTTCCAGTTGGGGAAAATGATTCGGATGAGACAAAGGATTCAAAATATAAATATCACCATCCCATATCATAACCAAAATCCAATGGGAACTGTTTTTATAAAAAATATATACACAAGTTAGAATTTGAAAAAGCCACCAAAATATCTTAATTATTGTAATAGTACAAATTAGAAATTCTTACTTTTCATTATGTGGCATTAAGAATATGCGATTGTTACCCTCCAGCAGCCCNGCAGCCGATTAACCACATAAGGTTGAAACTCAGTTTTCTTGGTAAATGAGGCACCAGGATCGAAGAAGCTATACAAGAACACATCATCATTCTTCCGATTCTCATTCATCACAGTTTGCAAGTACCTGTATATTAAGAAAATAAATATTGATGAGTGTCGAGGTGCAAATGCAGAATGATCACAGTTTGCAAGTACATATGCTGAATGTTCGGGAAAAAATGAAAGCTACTTACACGATGTAAGCTGATATTACACATTGCCCGATCTCCTCAAATTGTAACAAAGCGATTACAACCTTATCCAATATATATATATTATTTTCTCAATTCCAAAGACCTCTGGATCACATGGAACTTGTATTGATGCACCGGTAGCTTTCATATATGTTGTTGCATGCTTATACAACAACTTATATTTTCTCGGCATATACTTATTCAACTCCACTTGATTATATAACTTCTGAAGTGCATGCAACTCACTTTTTAATAACTTCGACAAATCTTCTTTTTTCTTTTTCTATAAATAATTATTCAACACGATTTATTTCCCATAATAATGAACAAAAATAAGAATAAGAATAAGAATTTACAATAATAAAAAATATAATACGAGATGCATACCGCCACTGCCACTACCACATCTGGATAAATGACCAAGTCCAGAGGCCATGCTACTTGAGAGCCCACAGCATGGTGGACCTTCTCCATTTCACTACGTACCGGCAATGGAAGCAAGGCGTCTGGATGGATGGCTCCGTCCACTGACACACGAATGCATCCAGGCGGCATATGGACTCCATGTATTAAACCATTCATTTCGTCCTCATTGAAAACCATACCGAATGCAACCTTGTTCTTTCGGGTATCCACTGCCAACTCACACGGTCCCTACATACATAACAATNCACACGGTCCCTACATACACAACGAGTTTATTTAATGAATCCCTACATATGCTGAGTTTATAATTTTTACCTTTTTTCCTGTTTTAGGAGTAGGCAAGTCAAGATCATCATCATCAAAATCCACAATCAATTCCTTCGCAATAGCTGATTTAGTCTCGATTTTTTCTAAAACATGGCAACTTGACTTGTCAGATACGATTGGTGAGGCAAGGTTGGTCGCACTAATCATTGCCTTAAGTTCAGCAATCTCTTTATTTTGTCTTGCCTACTCCTCAAACAATTGTGCCTTTGAAACTTTAATCCTCTGTCTTGGCAAATTAAAGAACAATTTTGGGGAGACAAATCCCCCAACTCCACGACCCTGCCTGAATGCTCTGGAGTTTCTAGTGCTACACTCAATACATAGTTACTTCCGAATGGTTGGAATTCACCCTTTTCCTTTTTTTCGAGTAAGTCATCCTACTAACAACATAAAAAATTGGCACACATCAAAGAACCAACCTTAATAGTTGCACATAAATAAAGCAGGCAGATACTAGCTAGAAAACCTATAAATTAGCTTACAATTTTGGCATTTATCATGGCCAAATCTTCATCGATCAAGCTCTCATCCTTTGGCTTTCGAGCCTTCTTCCAGAAAATTGCCCTATCAGGTTTCTCTCCGCGCTCTAACTTCCCTTCCTTTATCTAATTAAAATTTTAAAATGAACAATGACAATGATAGGTTCCATTATAAACTGGAAAATATAATAACAAAGGTAGGTTCTTACTTCTTCTTCTTGCAAACCACTATAGGCTTTCCTTGACAAGCGGTGATGATATTTTCACTTCTTCACTCTCTCACTCTATTTATTACGTAGTGACTGCAAGACAAAAAATAATTATGACTGTTATGTAAACCTAGATTTCCAATTATGTAATTTTAACATTGACTCTAGTTTAGTATAGTCACTGCCCTCAAACAACGGTTTTCGGGCATCATCCACGAACCTCCTGAACTCATACGAATCATTATCATAATCAGATGACTTATGTACTACTTCACAAACTTCGACTATTTCTGCTACATCAACACCAATATTCGAGTCAAACTTTGGGACTGGAGCAGGACATGTACTACCAGTAGATGACCTAGCCATTGTAGAACTANNAACTGTTTAAAATTAGCACATCGTGAACATGGGCAAGGAATTCTCTTAGGATCTTTTGAATTTTCTTCGGCATATATCAAGAATTTTTCAACCCCGATTTCATATTCTAAAGAATCCCTTGCTTTGAAAATCCACGTCTTATCCATATTCGTATAACCAAAAGCAACTACCTACATCATTGGAATTTTTTTCNTACTATACAGTGACATAATTATATCTGGGAGAACCTGGAGTATTGGGAGAAAATATGTCTTGCATTATATACCACTTAAATATGAAAGGTTTACTATAGAACAAAACCCTATATATATATATAAGGTTTCCTTAATATTCCCCTCACTCGAAATCCCATTTTTGGGATACCATGTTGTGTAACCGGCTCATCTAAAATCTTAAGGTATTAGAGAGAGAGGCCAAAATGGATCTTATACTATTCTTTAACATTCCCCCTCACTCGAAATCTCATATTTGGGTTGAAGAGTGGATCACGATATATATATATATATATATATATATATATATATATATATATATATATATGAGTAGGGATCTAGAGAAAATTCTTTACATAGGAAACTTAGATATCACCATCTACACCGTTCATTGTAATAGTAGCATATATAATTAACAAAATGTAATAGTTTCCAAATATATGTAAATAAATGTCAAACAACTGAAAATGAAACTAATATTCTAATTTAATAGTCTAATTTAATAAGAACCATCAAATCAATTAGAAATCAAGGGTTGATAAAAGTACCTTAGTTTTCTCCAAAATATTAGTTTTTTTTAGCATTCCCATATATATATATATATATATGTATATATATATACATATATATATATATAACATATAATATAATCAGTAAGAGGTAGATTAACATAACATATTATTGCAAACTAAATTATTTCTACTTGATGCAAACTTAATTATTAGTTTAATGTAGTTTAAATCAGTAAGAGGCATAGGCATGTAAATATATGGATATATCTAGCTATATCTGAGAAAACTTGACATGAAAAATTAAAAAACCGATACTAGTACATCACATTTCATTACATAGAGAGCCTCAATTTGACACATCCACATTCACAATCAAGTATGATGTACATATTATCAATCTAAGGCAAGAATAGTAACATTTTAATGCGATAAAAACAGAACATCACATACATACATACATATTCTCAAATATTCCAAAATAGGAATTAAAGGGAGTGGCATACATACATACATATACATATTATCCAAATAAAAATAGAACATCAATTGAAAATAGGGAGAAGTGAATACTTCAAATAACAAAATTATCCAAATTTAAGCAGCACCAAAATTCTCAAATCCACCCAAGCTTTTACCCAAACTACAGTGACATACATACATATATTAAAAACAATCAGTAACTGGGGGGAAATATATGCATATATCTATATATATACACATACATACATACATATAAACATATCTAAGGTTAGGTAATTACCCAAACTCAAATCAGTAGCTGAAAATCACCCTCTAGACCTGTTGAAAGTACTAAAATTAGAAATCGAAAATAAGATTTCGAACTAATTTTCGAATTAATTAACCTCAAACGAAGAGAGAGATTTGTAATTACTAACCAAAAAGCTAGGGTTTTGAAAATAGGAGGTTCAAATCGCCTAATTAACCCCAAACGAAGTAATTACTAAACAATCTTAGTTTCGAAAGCTAGGGTTTTGAAAACCGATTTGTAAATCTAGGGTTTTGAAGTGCGACCAAAGATTTGTGAGAGAGATGATGAGAGATGATCTGTTGGTGAGATGGTAGATAAAGAGATTTGCGAGAAAGGTTGAGAGAGAGGGTTGCGAGAGAGAGGGTTGAAAGAGAGAGACTGTCACCAGAGAGAGTTGGAGGGGATGAGTGATTTTTGTCTAAGGTGGGGGAAATGTTTTTTGTCTCTGGAGCTAGCTAGTAGGGGGAGTTAATTAGGGAAATTATTGCCGCTCTTGTTTTTATNATATATATATATATATATGTATATATATATACATATATATATATATAACATATAATATAATCAGTAAGAGGTAGATTAACATAACATATTATTGCAAACTAAATTATTTCTACTTGATGCAAACTTAATTATTAGTTTAATGTAGTTTAAATCAGTAAGAGGCATAGGCATGTAAATATATGGATATATCTAGCTATATCTGAGAAAACTTGACATGAAAAATTAAAAAACCGATACTAGTACATCACATTTCATTACATAGAGAGCCTCAATTTGACACATCCACATTCACAATCAAGTATGATGTACATATTATCAATCTAAGGCAAGAATAGTAACATTTTAATGCGATAAAAACAGAACATCACATACATACATACATATTCTCAAATATTCCAAAATAGGAATTAAAGGGAGTGGCATACATACATACATATACATATTATCCAAATAAAAATAGAACATCAATTGAAAATAGGGAGAAGTGAATACTTCAAATAACAAAATTATCCAAATTTAAGCAGCACCAAAATTCTCAAATCCACCCAAGCTTTTACCCAAACTACAGTGACATACATACATATATTAAAAACAATCAGTAACTGGGGGGAAATATATGCATATATCTATATATATACACATACATACATACATATAAACATATCTAAGGTTAGGTAATTACCCAAACTCAAATCAGTAGCTGAAAATCACCCTCTAGACCTGTTGAAAGTACTAAAATTAGAAATCGAAAATAAGATTTCGAACTAATTTTCGAATTAATTAACCTCAAACGAAGAGAGAGATTTGTAATTACTAACCAAAAAGCTAGGGTTTTGAAAATAGGAGGTTCAAATCGCCTAATTAACCCCAAACGAAGTAATTACTAAACAATCTTAGTTTCGAAAGCTAGGGTTTTGAAAACCGATTTGTAAATCTAGGGTTTTGAAGTGCGACCAAAGATTTGTGAGAGAGATGATGAGAGATGATCTGTTGGTGAGATGGTAGATAAAGAGATTTGCGAGAAAGGTTGAGAGAGAGGGTTGCGAGAGAGAGGGTTGAAAGAGAGAGACTGTCACCAGAGAGAGTTGGAGGGGATGAGTGATTTTTGTCTAAGGTGGGGGAAATGTTTTTTGTCTCTGGAGCTAGCTAGTAGGGGGAGTTAATTAGGGAAATTATTGCCGCTCTTGTTTTTATTTTTTTTCGAACAGAACTTTAGACATCGGGCTTTTTACCAAGCGATGTCTTAAAAATGCTTTAACATCGTTATATACAAAAGAGATGTTAAAAAGACCTTTAACATCGTTGTTTTTTGCAACCATTGTTAAAGGGGTGGTGTTTTATCCAGTTTTTCTAGTAGTGTGATAACAATATTTTTAAGTTAAAATGGTAAATTCAGGCATCAATTACAATGCGCCAGTGACATAAATTCTTGAAATTGTGGATCCAAACAAGGAAGACATCTGTGCAATAGTCCTCATCTGAATCAGGGACCTGCACTATACTCTTATGGTCAATTTTCCATTTAATTTTCTCTCTTAAGATAAATTTTAGTCTTGAGGGTTTCAGTTCTCAAGGCTAAGAACCACTTAGCTGGTTCCGCACCCTACTTTTCATGACATAAAAAAGTATACTCTACCAAGGTTTTTCATCAAAGTTCGAAATATTTTGCCTGAATACAGTTGTGCAATCAAAAGAGGGAATTTCCTGGAAACAGCTGGTCAGGGGGCAACATATATGTTTCCAAAAAAATTGGGTTACTAGTCTAAATGTTGAAAATATATAGAGCAAAAACTGCAGTTTAGAGGATTTCATACTAAGTCACATATTAATTACTTGTAATCTGAGAGTAAGATCAGAGGATTGCTTTACTCTTCCACGGGGATCGAGCCTGGCTCATTCAAAAATTTGGTTTTACATTATTTTTTCAAAAAGGCCTAAAATTCACTTGAAAATTGAAATCCTTCCCCTGAATTAATCAAAACAATTCATTAGCACAGAAATACATGTTCTTCTCGCAAGGGCAGTTCTAGTTTCCTAAATTCTCAGGTTTACTCTGTCCTCGAGGTCAATCGTTTATTAAAAAATGTAGAATTTACCACACAAGGAAACCACTCCTATGAGTAAGTTGTCTTTCTGTTAGTAGAGCAAGGGTTTAGTAATAAAAATACGAGTCCAAATATGTTTTCACTATTCAAAATTGGGAAATAATTAAGCAAAAAGAAAAGGCTCACCCGATTGGATTGCTCTGAACAATTCTCCTCAATCATCTACATAGTTAAAGGAACTAATAAAGTCGACCTGACTAAAGAAAACTTGATCAAGGCATTCTTAGATCCTCTAATATCTATATATTGGAGGTGGACTAAACCTCTGTGGAAGAAATTACCTGAAGGACTTTACACATGCATGCTTTAGGTCCACTAGAAAATGAGGCAAATACCACAGGGCATGGCCTTACTTTTAACTCCTTCACGTACAAAATAACAGAGTCATATAAATTTACCTGGTTAATCTTTAAATGACCAATCCAAAATTAAGAAATTTATAATATGATTGCAGTATAATGGAATCTTGACCAACTCCATAGGCAAATCAAATATAGGCTCAAAAGAGAATTTCTAATATAATAAACTCTCAATTTTAGTAATTTTTTTCAAAATTTATTCCGACTAATAAAAATAGAACTGCAGAAAAGACATCCCAATGCAAAAGGCGATATGTTTAGGGCTACCTCTGTAAGATCATATAGAAGTTCTGACGCCAATGATACTCCTTTCTCAGGGAAGAACCTGTGTATACACAACTGCTAATCATGACTTTACTAGCATAAGACTATAATATTTTCAATATTTAACTTATGTAATATAGTTAAACTACATAACAATTAACATTCAACTCCAAATAATAACATGAAAATTCCCAACACTTGTACACATATGAAGACATTATACTACATTAAATCTGAACAAAACACACACAAAAAAAAGTTATATAACAAAAGAAGTCAATAAAAACCAAACAAGAATCTACCACTAGAGTAACGCCTTATAACATTATAGAATTTATAGACATATACATACTGAAGGGACGGATGGGTTTGCCATGGAGTCATGATTTTGAAATAATCTGAGCTTAAAAAAAGTAACGCTAATTTGTAGACTTAAAATACAACTCCGAATTGACATGATTTAGGTTTCACAGATGCAACCATTATATACTACCCATGCAAGACTTTAAACTAGCTAGCTAGCTACAAGGACTATGAACTCATNATATATATATATATATATGTATATATATATACATATATATATATATAACATATAATATAATCAGTAAGAGGTAGATTAACATAACATATTATTGCAAACTAAATTATTTCTACTTGATGCAAACTTAATTATTAGTTTAATGTAGTTTAAATCAGTAAGAGGCATAGGCATGTAAATATATGGATATATCTAGCTATATCTGAGAAAACTTGACATGAAAAATTAAAAAACCGATACTAGTACATCACATTTCATTACATAGAGAGCCTCAATTTGACACATCCACATTCACAATCAAGTATGATGTACATATTATCAATCTAAGGCAAGAATAGTAACATTTTAATGCGATAAAAACAGAACATCACATACATACATACATATTCTCAAATATTCCAAAATAGGAATTAAAGGGAGTGGCATACATACATACATATACATATTATCCAAATAAAAATAGAACATCAATTGAAAATAGGGAGAAGTGAATACTTCAAATAACAAAATTATCCAAATTTAAGCAGCACCAAAATTCTCAAATCCACCCAAGCTTTTACCCAAACTACAGTGACATACATACATATATTAAAAACAATCAGTAACTGGGGGGAAATATATGCATATATCTATATATATACACATACATACATACATATAAACATATCTAAGGTTAGGTAATTACCCAAACTCAAATCAGTAGCTGAAAATCACCCTCTAGACCTGTTGAAAGTACTAAAATTAGAAATCGAAAATAAGATTTCGAACTAATTTTCGAATTAATTAACCTCAAACGAAGAGAGAGATTTGTAATTACTAACCAAAAAGCTAGGGTTTTGAAAATAGGAGGTTCAAATCGCCTAATTAACCCCAAACGAAGTAATTACTAAACAATCTTAGTTTCGAAAGCTAGGGTTTTGAAAACCGATTTGTAAATCTAGGGTTTTGAAGTGCGACCAAAGATTTGTGAGAGAGATGATGAGAGATGATCTGTTGGTGAGATGGTAGATAAAGAGATTTGCGAGAAAGGTTGAGAGAGAGGGTTGCGAGAGAGAGGGTTGAAAGAGAGAGACTGTCACCAGAGAGAGTTGGAGGGGATGAGTGATTTTTGTCTAAGGTGGGGGAAATGTTTTTTGTCTCGGGAGCTAGCTAGTAGGGGGAGTTAATTAGGGAAATTATTGCCGCTCTTGTTTTTACNCTCAATTTTAGTAATTTTTTTCAAAATTTATTCCGACTAATAAAAATAGAACTGCAGAAAAGACATCCCAATGCAAAAGGCGATATGTTTAGGGCTACCTCTGTAAGATCATATAGAAGTTCTGACGCCAATGATACTCCTTTCTCAGGGAAGAACCTGTGTATACACAACTGCTAATCATGACTTTACTAGCATAAGACTATAATATTTTCAATATTTAACTTATGTAATATAGTTAAACTACATAACAATTAACATTCAACTCCAAATAATAACATGAAAATTCCCAACACTTGTACACATATGAAGACATTATACTACATTAAATCTGAACAAAACACACACAAAAAAAAGTTATATAACAAAAGAAGTCAATAAAAACCAAACAAGAATCTACCACTAGAGTAACGCCTTATAACATTATAGAATTTATAGACATATACATACTGAAGGGACGGATGGGTTTGCCATGGAGTCATGATTTTGAAATAATCTGAGCTTAAAAAAAGTAACGCTAATTTGTAGACTTAAAATACAACTCCGAATTGACATGATTTAGGTTTCACAGATGCAACCATTATATACTACCCATGCAAGACTTTAAACTAGCTAGCTAGCTACAAGGACTATGAACTCATGCCATTGACCCGTTAACATACATATACAAATTAGCAATGCAGGTATACAAAATCAAAATAATACAGGTATACAAAATCAAACACAAACATTAACAACTTAATAATTGTAATATCCCGTTTTTATATATATGTTAATTATATAATTAGTTTTAATTATATAATTAATATATGTATTTTGCTTATTCTATTAATAATTGGAATAGGAGTAATAATAATATTAAAGGTTATATTATTATTTTACTTCTATTAGGTATTTGATAAATAGAATAATATATATACAAGTTATATGTTATTCTAAACCTATTCAACATAATTTATATAGCCTCACTTGGAGACTAGGGTTTGGGAAGAAAGCAAACTTTAGAATGAATTTCTTGTATTCTTCCATTAATCTAAGGTGAGGGTTTTGATTTCTTCTTCTCCATGCCCATGTCATGTTTGTCTTCCTATTTGTTTATGCTGAAATTCGTATTTGATAAAATCTGCAACTCAGACATGTTGTAAAATCCATAACTGATTCGTTTATGATCGGAATTCGTTGATTCATGACATTCTGGAAAGCTTGTTTCAATATCTACAATTTTTTTCTAATGCATATTCTGTGAAATCAGGGTCTAACTGTGTCCAAAATTGTGTTCTTTGTTACCCTTCAGTTTTATGTCATGAACACTTTTTCGTATATTCAAAAATTCACTATAAATCGTTCTTACGTCGAACAATTTATCGTGATATCAATCTGGAAAGCTTGAGGTATATTCTTTCGTTCTTAGTTAGAGCCATTGGATGCTTTGAATGATTTAAATGCCTAAACTGACTTACAAAAATTCAGGGTTGTTTAAACTTTTCTGCATAGTTGGTTCATTTTCAAAAATTCATATCTCATTTGTTATTCGACATACAATTGTGATCTTTATGAGTTATGAAACCTCTGCAAATGATTTTTAATTGTCTAGTTATAATCGAATTGATATCAGATTGTTTTACTTGTCTAAATCAGCTTTTAACGTAACCTCGTCATGAATAATTTCTGTTGTGTTATTTGAACTTCTAAAATTCATAACAAATTCGTTATCTGTTCGTTTATTATGAATCTTATTATTCTGGAATCCTTGTTGAATGTACTTTACCTCTCTCGTTGATCATTTTCCCATAATCTTGGTCTATCTGCTATTAAAATTCGAATTACTATAAGTTATGAACTAATAACCTTTTTCAGCATTTGAATTTCTTTGTTCATTAATATTCGATGCATTGTTTTTGAATCCCTATAGTCTTGAACAATTATTAGTTATTTCAGATTATGATTCGATATCTTTGATATTTGTTCATTTGTTATCAGTTTATTCAGTGATCATTAGTTACGAGTGATTGGTCCTAAAATGAATTGGCTCGGTTATCGGGACTACTAGGATAATGTTTTCTTAGTAGAAGTTTATGGACTTTATTATGTATGTTTACATGCAACCTAAGGGTGGCTCCTTATGAAACGCCTCTGCATACCGGTATTGCATTTGTATTAGTATTTGTATTTAATATTCGTACACTACATGATCACATTATTTGTCATCCGTTATTAGAAATTGGTTCATTCGTTATATCATCGTCATCCATCGTATCTTTCATATGTTTTAGCTTTGATCATATATTCATTATTGTATCTGTCGTTGTACTTCGAATTGTATTATTGTTTACTTTTGGGCCCTTCGGCCACCTCACTGAGCTTTGTTCGCTCACCCTTTTTGTTTTGTTCTTTCCTCAGGAATTGATGGTTAGATTCGCGGTGATGATGGGGTCGCTTTGGGTAGACGACCATTAGTAGTTTTCATTAGTTCATGATTTGAGTGAATTGGAAAACTTTAGACCCTCGTTAGTTTGAATTGGTACTTTCGTTTTGTTTTGCAACCTGGTTTATGGCTTTCGAAACTCTATTATTTTTAAGATACGAATTTTATTAGGTAATAAGAGTAGACATGATGTCTTTTAGACTTATTAGAATTTGTGGTTTTCTTATATTAATTCGTCATATAGCTTCCGCACTCTGACTTTAGATTGATTATCAGCATTAAGGTCGTGCCTCAGAAATGGGGTGTGACAGAGTTGGCATCAGAGCTTAGGTTCCATCCATTAACTAATAGGCAAATAATTGGGGTTGGGAGTGTGATTGAGTGTAACGCGTTAGTTATTTTTATTTTAGTATCATTGTTTTGTTTGTATTTCTTTCGTTTGGTTCGTTTTATACTTTTCGTAATCGTTGGAAATGTCGTTCGTATTTGCAAGGTTTTGATGGTTTGCTTATGAGTATAATCGACAACAATTATGATATTTTTGATAAAAGAATCTCGGTGGAAGGATTTATTGAAGCTCATTCATCATGTGAAGGTGTTAGGAATTGATTTTCTTGTGACACGAAGATTCTATCATTTTCGATGATGTGATCCCTGGTGATATTTTGATCAACCACCTTACTTGTTATTCTTTATTAGATCCTGATACTTCACATTCTTTTGTTACTCCTACATTTGCATTCTTGTTAGGTTTTCAGCCTCAATTCTTAGATTTTGATTTGACTATAGACTTTCATTCGGTAATTATTTTGCTCTGTCTCATGCGATTAAAGATTGTCCAGTATCATTATCAGGTCATATATTATCTGCCAATATTATCTTATTAGACATTCGTGGTTTTGATTTGATTTTGGGCATGGATTAGTTCGCTTCTTATCATGCCACTTTAAATTGCTTCTCCAAGATTGTTAGTTTCTCTTCTCCTTGTACATCTTCCTTCCAGTGTCAAGGAGTTAGACCCTTCTCTTCTTCGAGTTTGATTTCAGTGGCCAAAGCAAAATGGTTTATTCAGAAGGGTTATGTCGGGATGTTGGATCTCATTGAGGAGACAAAAGTATCATCTTTAGTTATCAGTGATGAACTTATTGTCTCTGAATTTGTTGATGTTTTCCCAGATGATCTTCTAGGCTTTCCTCCGGATCGAGATATAGAGTTTGGTATTGATCTTGTTCAGGGAGCGCAACCAGTTTCTAAAGCTCCTTATCGAATGTATCCTTCAGAATTGCGTGAACTTAAAGTTCAGCTACAAGATATGCTAGATAAAGGGGTAATTGGACCGAGTGTATCTCCTTGGGGTGCTCATGTCTTATTTGTCAAGAAAAAAGATGGAACTATGCGGTTGTGTATTGATTATAGAGAGCTCAACAAAATCACTGTAAGAAATAAATATCCATTTCCGAGAATTGATGATTTGTTTTACCAATTACAGGGAGCTTGTTACTTCTCAAAGATCGATTTGAGGTCTGGGTATCATCAGCTTAAGGTGAGGGAGCAAGATATACCTAAGACAGCTTTTCGAACACAGTATGGACATTATGAATTTTTTGTGATGTCTTTTGGTTTAACTAATGCTCCGACTGCTTTTATGGATTTGATGAGTAGAGTGTTTAAACCTTTTCTTGATTAGTTCAATATTGTGTTTATTGATGACATCCTCATATACTCTACGAGCAAAGAAGAACATGAAAAACACTTGAGATTGGTATTGAACACACTTCGTGAAAATAAGTTATATGATAAATTTTCAAAGTGTGAATTCTGGTTGAAACATGTTTATTTTTGGGACATGTGATAACGAAGGAGGGCATATCAGTTGATCCAGAAAATGTTTCAACAATAGTGAATTGGGATAGACCAAAGACTGCCACAGAGGTTCGTAGCTTCTTGGGTTTAGCAGGATATTATCGTCGGTTTGTTGAAGGGTTTTCCGAAATAGCCTTGCCACTTACTCGATTGACACAAAAGAAGGTGAAATTTGTTTGGTCAGATGCTAGTGAATAAGCCTTTCAGAAATTAAAGTCAAAGTTAGTGTCGGCTCCAGTGTTGACGTTGCCTTCAGATATAGGTCGGTTTCAAATTTATTGTGATGCTTCCAAGTTTGGATTGGGTTGTATGTTGATGCAAAATGAGAAGCTAATTGCTTATGGCTCAAGACAGTTGAAGTCTCATGAGAAAAATTATCCTACTCATGATCTTGAATTGGTTGTATTTGTGTTTGCTCTTAAAATATAGAGACACTATTTGTACGAAGATACTTATGATATTTACACTAATCACAAGAGTCTTAAGTACATCTTCACTTAGAAAAAATTGAACATGAGACAACGTCATTGGTTAGAGTTAACAACGTCATTGGTTAGAGTTGTTGAAAGAGTTGTGTACGAATTTGAACTTTAGTATTGTATACCACCCGCAATCAGATGGTCAAACTGAACGCACAATTCAAATATTAGAAGATATGCTTCGAGCGTGTGCCATCGACTTGAAAGGTTCTTGGGACACCTATTTACCATTGGTTGAGTTTACTTATAATAACAGTTATCAGTCTAGTACAAAGATGGCTCCATTTGAGATATTGTATGGTAGAAGGTGCGGAACACCTTTATATTGAGATGAAATTGGTGAGAAAGCACTTCTTGGACCTGAATTAGTACAAGCCACAGTTGACAAGATAAAGTTGGTGCGTGAGAATCTCCAAATTGCTCAAAGTCGACAAAAGAGTTATGCTGATGTACGACGAAAAGCTTTGGAGTTTAGTGTTAGTGATCATGTTCTCCTCCGAGTTTCACCATGGATAGCAGTGAAGCGATTTGGTAAGAAAGGGAAACTTAGTCCTTATTTTGTTGGTCCGTATGAGATATTAGAAAGTATTGGTCCCATTGCTTATCGAGTTGCTTTGACTCCTGATTTGTCATATATTCATAATGTATTCCATGTCTCTTGTCTTTGTAAATATCATCCGGATCCATCTCATGTGCTTAGTTATAAACCAAATCAAATTCCGGATGATTTGTCCTACGATGAAACTCCAATTTAGATTTTGGATCGCAATGATAAGGTATTGAGGAAACAAACCATTCCATTAGTTAAGGTGTTGTGGTGCAATCACTCAGTCGAGGAAGCGATTTGGGAGATTGAGAAGGATATGCGTGAAAAATACCCTGAACTTTTCACACAAGGTACGTGTTATTTAAATTTCGAGGACGAAATTTAAATAAGGCGGGAATGATGTAATATCCCGTTTTTATATATATGTTAATTATATAATTAGTTTTAATTATATAATTAATATATGTATTTTGCTTATTCTATTAATAATTGAAATAGGAGTAATAATAATATTAAAGGTTATATTATTATTCTACTTCTATTAGGTATTAATTTGAGAAATAGAATAATATATATACAAGTTTTATGTTTTTCTAAACCTATTCAATGTAACTTCTACTAGAGCCGCACTTGGAGACTGAGTTTGGAAAGAGAGCAAACTTTAAAAGGGATTTCTTGTATTCTTCCAGTAATCTAAGGTGAGGGTTTTGATTTATTCTTCTACATGCCCATGTCATGTTCGTCTTCCTATTTGTTTATGTTGAAATTCGTATTTGATAAAATCTGCAACTCAGACCTGTTGTAAAATCCATAACTGATTCGTTTATGATCAGAATTTGTTGATTCTTGACATTCTGGAAATCTTGTTTCGATATCTACAATTCTATTCTGTGAAATCAGGGTCTAAATGTGTCCAAAATTGTGTTCTTTGTTACCCTTCAGTTTTATGTCATAAACACTTTTTCGTATATTCAAAAATTTACTATAAATCGTTCTTACGTCGAACAATTTATCGTGATATCAATCTGGAAAGCTTGAGGTATATTTTTTCGTTCTTAGTTAGACCCATTGGATGCTTTGAATGATTTAAATGCCTAAACTGACTTACAAAAATTCAGGACTGTTTATGTTTTTCTGCAGAGTTGGTTCATATTCAAAAATTCATATCTCCTTTGTTATTCGTCATAAAATTATAATCTTTATCAGTTATGAAACCTCTGCAAATGATTTTTAATTGTCTAGTTATAATCGAATTGATATCAGATTGTTTTACTTGTCTAAATCAGTTTTTAACATGACCTGGTCATGAATAATTTCTGATTTGTTACTTGAACTTCTAAAATTCATAACAAATTCGTTATCTGTTCGTTTATTATGAATCTTATCATTCTGGAATCCTTGTTGAATTATTTTAACTCTCTAGTTGATCATTTTCCCACAATCTTGGTCTATCTGGTGTTAAAATTCGAATTATTATAAGTTATGAATTACTAACCTTTTTCAGCATTCGAATTTCTTTGTTCATTGGTATTCGATGCATTGTTTTTGAATCCCTATATTCTTGAATAATTATTAGTTATTTCAGATTATGATTCGATATCTTTGATATTTGTTCATTTGCTATCAGTTTATTCAGTGATCATTAGTTACGAGTGATTGGTCCTAAAACGATTTGGCTCGGTTATCGGGAACTACTAGGATAATGTTTTCTTAGTAGAAGTTTATGGACTTTATTAAGCATATTTACATGCAACCTAAGGCTGGCTCCTTGTGAAACGCATCTGCATACCGATATTGCATTTGTATTTGTATTTGTATTTGATATTCGTACACTACATGATCACATTATTTGTCATCCGTTATTAGAAATTGGTTCATTAGTTATATCATCGTCATCCATCGTATCTTTCATATGTTTTAGCTTTGATCATATATTCATTATTGTATCTGTCGTTGTACTTCGAATTGTATTATTGTTTACTTTGGGGCCCTTCGGCCACCTCACTGAGCTTTGTTCGCTCACCCTTTTTGTTTTGTTCTTTCCTCAGGAATTGATGGTTAGATTCACAGTGAGGATGGGGTCGCTTTGGGTAGACGACCATTAGTAGTTTTCATTAGTTCATGATTTGAGTAAATTGGGAAACTTTAGACCCTCGTTAGTTTGAATTGGTACTTTCGTTTTGTTTTGCAGCCTGGTTTATTGCTTTCGAGACTCTATTATTTTTAAGATACGAATTTTATAAGGTAATAAGAGTAGACATGATGTCTTTTAGACTTATTAGAAATTGTGGTTTTCTTATATTAATTCGTCATATAGCTTCCGCACTCTGACTTTAGATTGATTATCAGCATTAAGGTCGCGCCTCAGAAATGGGGTGTGACAATAATATACAAAATCAAACTGAATCAAAGTTCCCAATTAAAAAGTTAGGATTTCAATCCACAATTAAAGCCCCAATCAAAATAACCTAAGCATACAAAATCAAACACAAACACTAAAACTCAATAATATACCAAATCAAACTCATTCAAAGCTCCCAATTGAAAATTTACGGTTGCAATCCCCAATTAAAACAGGGTATTTAAGTAGTGATTAAAGTTTACCAACTTAATAATCGAGCCTTGGAGACCTTTAAAACAGCCCTTCAAACCTTGGAGACCTTCGAACCTTCAAGCCTCTAGTTACAACAACCTTCAAACCTCTGACCTCCAACCTTTAAGTTTTGCTAGCAATCCACATTCAAGCTCTAGTTTTGCCTTCGAGCCTTTAAAGGATTAAGATCTTCAGCTTTTTGGAGAATATGGGGATTCAATCTTCAGCTGAATATGGGGATTCGACCTCTGATCTTGGGGAGTACAGGGGATTTTGGGGAAGTCGGGTTTCATTGTTTGTTTGTATTGTTTTTATGTTTTAATTTTCAAGTTTTTAATATATTGTTTGTATTTAGTACTATAGCATACATTTAGTACCGGGGTTTTCATTATTTGTTTCTTTGTTTCATGTATATTCAAGGGAGCAAAAAAGAGGGAGTTAAATATTCCGGGATGGCGAATTTTCAAACGGTGGGAAAAGAGAGCGGGAGATTTTTTTTTACGGACACTTTTCACATGGGTTAGTGAACTAACTGATGTTTAAACAACTAAAATACATCGGTTGTGATGAAAACAATGTAATAAAAAGTTTTTACATCGGTGGAAATTATAACTCATGTTAAAAGACTGATGTTCATGCATCTTGAATAACACGCTGATTAAGATGCATGGGCATGGTTATAATCCGCAGTAATCCAAAATAAGTGCATGTTAACTAACAAATCGTCCAATGCCTGAAAGTCCTAAAATCACAAGGATATAATGAAAGGCACAACAATCAAATCAATCACAATGAAAAATAACTTTTAGGTGTGCAAATATGTGCTCTTAGCTCTTCTCTATTTCTTCTATTGTGAGTCTTTTCCAATTATCTCTGGAAGATTGAGCCCACGGACATTCACTATTAGAGTGGTCACCTAGAATTTTTCCTGCAGATCATCTTTAACCAACACTAGTTTTACTTGAACTTTCATTTTCATACGCAGGATCAGACTTGCATTCTTAACCACTTGATCCAAATCATCAATTGAATGAGTTTCATTTTCCCTCCCAACATAAATTGTTGACGACGACGGATTTTGCACTTGGTACTGCTTAGAGAAACAACTAGTACACTTACACAAATCCTGCTGTGAACAGCTTACAAGCGATGCTTCCTAGCTTGATATTACTAACAAATGGTGTAGTCTGTACTGCTTAAGGTTTCACCTACTATAAGAATAGATTCTTGCAATATATCACCACGCCAATGCACCTCAGTTTGCTTAGAATATCTGCTAGCACTAGCACTCTCTGTGATACCTAAATCAGACATGCATGTGTAATTCAACATTGAATTTTTCAACATTAAATCAGACAAGCAGCTGCAACATACAGAATATATGGTCCTTGAATTTTTCCATTTTATGGATCTATCGATCAACGCTAACAAGTTCTCTTCTTCTCTGTTGAGGGTTTGATGGTCTGAGCAACTGAAAATTAAGAAGCTTTCATGTAAATATACATTAAATTCAAATCAACTATTTGTCTGAATATATGGTAAGACTTAGGGAAGGCAAAATATGTGATTGGTTTAGTTTTGGTTTTAACAAAATGGATATAGTTTAGTTTAGATTTAGTTGATTACCTTCTCTAAGAATTACTCAGTTGTTGGGAAACATGTCTACATTTGTATGACTAAGTTGATACCTAAACATCTAATGGTAATATAAAATTATTTTATCCACTAATATTTGGGGTTCCTTAAACTTAAAATAAGTTACTTATTTTATTTTCATTTTTTACATATTTTCATTTTTTTTAAAGATTAATATTTATTTTAGAATTTTAAAACCAAATATCATCTTAAAACTAAAAAATAAGTTACTTATTTTCAGAAAAAGTACATACATACCTACTTTTTCCGGAAATAAGGGCTTATTTCCGGAAAAAAAGCTTAGCCAAACACCCTCATTGTTTCCTATAAAAAAAGTGAAGTAAATAATTTACTTCAAGTAATCATATAATACTGTTATGAGAGAAATTTGGTAAAATAATATGGAGCTCCAATTCTGGAATAGGGGAAGAAAAATTATACAAATTGACCAAGAAACAGCTTCCTGATCGAGCTTCCACAGAGGATGAGTGATGGTTTTGACGATGAAGGGACTGAGCTAGCAAAGGTCCAAGGCACCAACGTATAATCCTGAGATTATACAATTCAAGTACCTCGTAATAAAAAAAAAGATAATTGAGTTTTTATGTGCTTTCTCCCCTCCAAGTATTTTCGAACCATTTGCTAGTTGCATACATACCATATTTATATGGATCAAGTCCATATGTAGTTCTTGGAATTTCTGACTCTTGAGATGAGTTATCGGCTGAGATTTGATAATCTTTATCCTCTATAGATGATGTTTATCTTGAAGTAGTTGAGCTACAAGGAGAGTCCAAACATGTTAGGACTCCTTGGAAGCTCTCATCTCTTTTATAATCGGTTGAATATATGAATATATGTATTCTCCCATAATTATCCTTAATCTAACAAGAATAATATGGTAATTATCCTTCATAATCGTGGAGATATCCTCTCCTAAAAATCAAGGAAAACAATCCACGTATAACTTCCATTCTATGAGGTACCAAACACTTGTTCAGGAAGCTAGTATTTGGAACCTGTCTAATGGAACCTGAAACCTGTTCTCAACTTAATTGGACTCTTGGAACCTCCTTAAATTAGGTTACAGCCTTGATATAATGGAAGCTCCTTTGACAATTAAGCTCTTGCCTCCCGAGGACCATTTTACCTAGTAGTTCATCATTCTTGAATGGACCCTCATCTCCTGGACCTCCTTGGCAGCTACCATGATCCTTTTTAGTATAATGGAACCTTTATAACTCTTGTTAACTTGTCTTGGAACCTCTCTAGAGGGCTAAGAACCTAGTGGATTAGACCTGAAAATGCCTCTAGGCCTAAATCCAGCCCTTGTGTGATTTTGGGCACAACAATTACCCCCGGTTCCTTACAACCATTGAATGCAAAAGGAACCATTCCAAAAATAGAGGTTCAATCCTTTCACCTGTACCTCTCATGAATTACTGTACAGCTTCCATAAACCATTTCTAAGCTTACATGGGCTAACCCGACGTAAGAAACAATTCATAGTAGCACAAACACAATAATTCACAATTTAAATGAATAGTTTCAACTGGTCTAATATCTTAAACCTTGAATTTAAAAATTACCTCGAACATCATTTGGACAGTAGCCTCAAGGACTTTCAAGTGGAACCTCACTTGCTCTGTAACCCATTTGTATCATGTAACCACGTAATTTCAAATGCTAACATACATATGAAATTTCTGAGTTCCTTTATCTTTTGAAACCTCTTTGAATTCAACTTCAAAACCACCTGCCTACACCTCGCCATAATGATAGGTGTATGGATTCCTGAATTTGCTTACGCCACGCCTCTTATTTTTTCCCGCAGTCCCCCTCTACATATTTTGTTTTATTATTATTCAATCAAACAAGCGTGCGTCTCCTCCTCTCTGTCTGTGTTACCCGTCGCTACTGTCTTCTTTGTCTCTCACGGTACGTACTTGTATATACATTTAAAGTTTTAAAAATTCATATCTTACAAATCATGCATTCAATATTTCATATCTCTATATATATAAATGATGAGTACTTTAAGACCTACGCATAGTTATAATTTTGGATGAGTTTTGAGTAGATTATTTTCTGGGGAGGTTTTCTTTTTAATTTATTTAGGAGTATAGAAAGAGGATTTGATGATGGTAATCAAGCTAGGAGACAGTACAACACGTGTATATGCATGAGCATTAATCTCGGATTTTTCTGAACATATTTCCCGGCCAATAGAAAAGACTGGTAGGGTGTCTGAAATTGATGTTATGGTAAAACTTTTAAGATACTGACTTGATGATTGTAAATATTCGGGCATTTTATTTATATATATTAATTTCATAATTTTTAGAGAATGTTTTTATACTACAGATAGTTACCTCTTAGCCAGATTTTTGGGTTTAGATGATTATTTTCTCCGTAATTTAGTTTGTTGGGTAAATTTATTTCCTTTATTTTATATAGTTTGATTATATTATTTGAAATTGATTTTGAGGGACTCTGACCCCGGGAAAAGTTCATTTTACAAAGACATTATTTCGAAAAAAATTCTTGTAATAGGGTATTTATTTCAGATTTCAAGTATTATTTGACTAAAAATATATTTGTTTATGTTTAATGTTATGTTTAATTATTTAATTTGATAACGTCATCTGGGTAGACGTTATAAGTATTAATGTATGAATTAGAATTGTTAGTTTTTGTTCCTTTTTGTTCGAGGATTAATTTTTAGTCTTGAGGATTAAATGTTTATTTATATTTAAGTCTCGAAGATTAATTGTTTATTTATATGTGAGTCTCAAGGATTAATTGTTTATTTATATTCGAGTATCGAGGATTAATTATTTATTTATATTTGAGTCTCGGAGTTAATTATTTATTTATATTCGTGTTTCGAGGATTAATTGTTGTTTTATAATCGAGTCTCGAGGGTCAACTGGTTGTTTAAGGATTAGTTAATAGTTGAGTATATATTTTTATTTATTGGTTCGTTGGGTTTGTTGTGAGTTCTCTTGTTAATAGGATGAGATAAATATATAAGTATAATTAAGTTATAAACGCTCGTAGAATATTGCGAGGTACTTCAAGGACTAAAGTACCATATTATATTTGACTATAGATGTAGACGCACAAACTCGATGTCAATAGTTCATACTCGTAACAACCGCAGAAGTATCAGATTAAAGAATTATTAAAAGGTGATACCTTCAGATTGACAGTATAGTCGACCCATTCCATCTTAGGACCGCATGTATATCAGGCAAGTATTTCCTCCTTAATCATCCTAATCACTTTTGTTTTACTGTTTCAATTATTCATGTCATGATAAATAGTTATTGTTCAGAACTATTTATGATTCCTGTTTTATTCTGAGCATTAGAGCTACTTGTTATTCGTACTCTGAATATGAGAAGTTGATTATAATAAACTCATCATATCCAGCGAATTGTTGTATAAATAACGAGGATATAGTCTGTAGTTGAAACTAAGCATACTTTATTTTATTTGGGGTTGCTCTATTAGATTGGAATTCTATCGTAAGAGGCTCTAAAATAATAGCCCAGCATTTAAGGAGGATATTAACCAATCCATCTTCCTATAGGCTAAAATTACTTGCCTATTTTGGTACCTATATTTTGAAAATCCTTATTATAACTATGGGTATAGAAATGTACCGATGGGGTATAAATATGTCATATTATTTTTAGACTGATTAGGGAACAATAGTGTTTATTTGTGTGTATCCAATCCATATTGCCAGCATGGCTATTATATATTGATTTTTAGCCGTTGGATAAGAATTAGACTGTGAGTATGGAGGAGATGCTACAATGGATGATGAAAAATATGGGACTTCTCTTGGTTCTTATGAGAAGATCTTCACTCCAACTACTATATATGATGCAATTCATGAATCTGCTAAAGTCCAACTGCAAGCCAATCACTATCTTGCAATGGGATTCCAATCAGAACTTGAAGATCATAGAACCAAGATGGAGAACAAGATGAATTCTATTGATGAGAATATTATGCCTGGTGTGCATGCTCCTACACTACAAGAAAATTGTAATCAGACAATACTTATTAGACAACGGTCGGACGAAAAAGTGTTGCCCGAATTTAACGAACAATGTTTTATTTTTTCTCTCGAAAAACTATCGTCTAAACCATGTGTTATACAACGGTTTTTAAACCGTTGTCTAAAAAACTCAATCAGACAACACTTTTTATATGTCGTGTTGTGCAAAACAATTGCTCCATACAACGGTTTAATAAAATCGTTGTTTGAATAGATTTCAGACAATGCTGTAGAAAACCGTTGTTGAAATCAGACAAGTGTTTTTTGTGAGGTATTATGTAAAACATTTTCAGACAACGATACAATATTGTGTTGTCTGAATGAGCTCATCAGACAACGCTTTTTCAATATCGTGTTATGCAATGCAAGAGGTTTATACAACAGTTTTATTAAACCGTTATTTGAATAGACTTCAGACAATGCTGTAGAAAACCATTGTTGAAATCAGACAAGTGCTTATGTTATAACGGTTTTACGTGAAAAACCGTTGTCTTCAATTAACTCATACAACACAATTTCTAAGAAAACTGTTATCTATTTCACAGAAAATGATGAAAATTACCTTTTCATAATAAGACGAAAAATGTTTTTAAACACATTTTATTAGTTTAGTTAAAAAAATACACAAAATAAAATTTTAAAATCTTAGTTTTTTTATACATAACGAAAACTAAAAGATTTTAACATGCGTACGGTTGGATTATCAAAAAAAATATTTTTAATTTAATATAGAGTTAATTATAGTTTTATAAAAATCTCTAATGCTTACATCCGTAACTTTTAAACAAGAAAGTATACTAATAACTCTTATTTCAACCATAAAAGTATCTACTAATTATTATCAATATATATTTGTACATATACATAATATAAATATATTTTTCTAAGTTGTAGCTTCAAAAAACCAAAATTCATAAAAAAAATGAATTGTTTTAAGCATTTAAAAACATAAGAAAACAAACAACGGTTTTTACATACAAAACCGTTGTCTTTACGAATTTCATACAATGGTTTTTTCCGAAAGTGTTGTGTCTTGTTATTTCATATAATATTTATTTTACAACGGTTTTACGTGGTAAACCGTTGTATTTGTTTAACTCATACAACACGATTTCTAAGAAAACCGTTATCTGTTTCACGGCAAAAATTACATTTTCATTTATTAGTTTAGTTAAAAAAATACACAAAATAAATTTTAAAAATTTTAATTTTGTTATACATAACTGAAACCAAAAGATCTTAACATCTGTACGGTTGGAGCATCGAAAAAAATATTTTTAATTTAATATAGAGCTATTATAGTTTTATAAAAATCTCTAATGTTTACATCCATAACTTTTAAACAAGAAAACATACTAATAACTTTTATTCTACCCATAAAAGTATCTACTAGTTATTATCAATATATATATAAAATCAATATATATACTAATTTATTTGTACATATATATAATATAATAAACATGAAATATTTATACACATACTAATNATATATATATATTATATTAGTATGTGTATAAATATTTCATGTTTATTATATTATATATATGTACAAATAAATTAATCAAATTAATATAAAATAATTATATCACTATCATAAAAAAGTATATAAAACTAAAAATAAAATATCTATAATACATTATTATAATCAAACTTGTGATTTTTTGTAATCATTTTGGTTAACTTTTTTTCAATATTATATTATATTTTAATCATATCATAAGTTTCATATACTTGTATTAAATATCGTATTGACAAAATAGTTAATAAAATTGTACCAAATATATACCCATCTTGATTTAACCATTGTCTAAATTATTTATTTTATTTAAATTTGCAACTCAATTTTAAGTACAATGAATATTATAATATTATTATTCTCTCACTTATATTCTATTTTATTAAAATTTTATATGATATTTTGATAAAATATAAAATAATTTTAGTAAATATAAAATATAAAAGAAATAAAACTATACATACACTCATCTCCCCCCTTTCTTTTACCAAAATGTTTGATTTCCCCCTAAAATCAATTTCCCCTCCCTCATACTCAAAACATAACATTAAAATCACAATCTGACTCACAAACACCTCCCCTAAACCCCCGCTTTCAAACAAACCGACTTTCTCACCTCTCCCAAGAACCCTAGGTTAATCATTAGCTTCTTTTTGCTTGTGGTTTAACTTCTATTTGCTTACGATTTAGACTCTATTTGCTTGTGGTTTAGTTTCAACTAGCTCCAATCAATTATCTCGAACTCATATCTCTCGTATCTGGTGTTAACCGATTTGTTCATCTCAAATCAATTAATTGTTCAACTCGAAAGCTCCAATCGATCAGATGCTAGGATGGTGGTTTAGTAAGTGGGTAAATTATTGTATAAATTGTTTTGATTTAGTTTCACTTTGGTTATTAATTAGGTCGAAATCCTAATTTTTTAAATTGATTTTGTCTTTTTTTTCTTACTGGTTATTTATTAGGGGTATTTAGTTTGAATTAGTTTTGTCTGGTGTGAGCGATTTTTATTCTATTTTCAAGATAAAGTGTGTTATGAGTTATACATGATGATTGTTTAGCATGTGTTGTGCTATAGTTTGTTGTCTGCTGTTTAAGATGTATATTTTTTACTATTCTAGAACTGAAGGGGTGTTTTTTGGTTTTTTAGCTCCACAAGAACTTGTGTGAATCATAAATGGTGTGCTAGCTGAAATCTCATGATTGATATATTGTTGTCCGAGTTATTTCTTCCTGAAAATACTATGTTTATTAGTTTGCAATCCAATTTTTTTTGATATTTTTGATACACAAATCAATACATGTAAGTAAATATATTGTGACAGGATGGAATGACATGGGTGTTGAATTCTCTAAATGAGTCTTTAGCCTTCATCTTGGCTGATAATGGATATGCTATTTGGATAGGCAACACAAGGGGAACTAATTAGAGTCGTGGACATACATCACTTACCCCAGCCGATTCACTTCTCTTTCAACTTTTTGTGTTCTATATAGTATTCTCATTAAATCTAGTTGAGTCCTGGTTTGATCTAGATTTTATATGTTTTACAGGCCTACTGGAATTGGTCATGGGATGAATTAGTAGCATATGATAACTTTTTAGCCACATTCCATTATGTCCATGATCAAAAAAGGCAAAAATTGTACTATGTTGGGCATTCTTTGGTAATACTAAAAATTTTCTAGCAATATGTTTGTTCTAATTTTTCATGTTTCCAAGTTGGGCTAACAACTTGAGATTATTAAGGAATTTTATTTTCGACTTGTGTTTGGTGATACTTTTAATCAGGGAACCTTGATCGCTTTTTCTTCTTTTTCCTAAGACAAGATATTCAATATGTTACATTTAGCTGCTTTGCTTATATTTCTTGCAAGAAGTGTTGTTGATATATTTCTAGAAGAAGTAAGGATTAGTAATCTTTTCTCTAACCTCCATGTTTGTGTTTTATGTTTTATTTTTCACCATTCTCCTACTAAGCACAAACTTTTTTTTTTGGTTACATGAATTAAAGTGGATGGGTCTTAATGAATTTAACCCGAGAGGTGAGAGTATAACAATTAGAATAACATATAGTTGAGATTTCTATATTCTAATGCCATAATTTTTCTTAAAGAACCATGCATGTTTTTTTAGGGAAGCTGTAGTCGGACTTCTTAAAGTGTTATGCTAGAATCCAAATAATAATTGAAGTAACTTGATGACTTCTTTGACTGGTAAGATTAATGTGATTGTCTAGTTTGCTCACAACACCTTGAAATGAACATCATACATTTATCCATATTGACTGGTTTGTTGCAATTGCTAGAATAGGCAAAAATTGTTGTGTGAACTCCTCCGTCACAGATATTTTTCTACAACACGAGCATCAGTCAACAGCCACAAAGAACATGATTCATCTAGCTCAGAGTACGTTTAAGTTTAGTAAACCAAACCAAACCAAACATGCTTTGTATGTCATACTTAGTAGGATATGGGATGGGGTATACTTGCTAACGGAACTTATTGTTCACATTGTTATATCGTGTCTATTTTTTTTACCAAGCATTGTGTTTTATTGCAGTGATTAGAGGAGGGAAAATTGCAATGTATGATTACGGAAGTGCAGAAGAGAACAACAAGCATTATAATGAGACAAGTCCTCCTGAATACAAAACGGCAAGCATTCCACCAAATGTTCAGCTTTTTCTTTGCAATGGAGGCCTGGACTTGCTCTCTCATGTGATTGATGTGCAAACTATTAAAAAAATTTACATTAAAAATTTGTAAGACACGTAGAAATATGAGATTGCAATGTATGCAATTTCTATATAGAAATTGTAGATCAATTAGAAATTTTTGTATTGATAAATTTATTGATTCATTATTTGGTTAGGAGCATTATTTAAAATCATTTTTTGTGTACATAAACCATTGTCTAATATAGAGAAACACAACAGACAATATAAAATATTTCATCTTGTCATAGTTGTGTAAATAAAACAAATACAACGCATTAAAAGAAACAAAACCGTTGTCTATAAAGAACTACAATAACAGTTCTTGGAATAAGAAACAATAGTGTAAAAGGCCCCTTATGTGTTGCATTTGTTTCTAAAAACACTTGTAGACTCAACTATATAACAATAGTATTGAATAACAAAATAGTTGTGTGAAACAAGATAAAAAAAACTCTTTCTATTTGAAGAACCATTGTCTTAACCCTTGAACAACAACAAATGTTATTTTTAAAACACTTGACTGACGCCATTTCAGACAAGGGTTTTTAAACATAACCTTGTTGTTTCTAGGTGTTATACAACGGTGTCCATAATATGGGGCGTTGTCTTGCAGTCTGCTCAACAACGATTATCGTACCGTTGCCTGAGGTGCATATGAGACGGCACCTCAATACTCAATGGGAAAACAGGGTGTTAGACGACGGGCAAAAACCGTTGTCTGTTTCAGTTTTTGCCCATAACATAATCACACAACACACATCAGACAACGCTTGGACAAAAAAGTGTTGCACAGAATTACCGGACAATGGTTTATTTTCCTCATCGAAAAAGTATCTTCTGATCCAACTTCAATATAATGGTTTATTTACTAATACAAAACCATTGTCTAGTAAATGATATCAGACAAGTCTTTTTGATTGTAGTATTGTGCAAATGATTAGCTTTAGACAATAGTTTGTAATTATACTTTTTTTAATATACTTCACACAACGGATCATAAAACCATTGTTTAACTTAGACAAGTATTTTCAATATTGTTCAATTAATCATACTTCAAACAACGTAACATTAAAATCATTATCTCAATCATATTATTTTGTATACTAATAAGACACGTGTTACTTCATTAATGTGCCACGTGGCACAAAAGATATATATTTTTTAGAGTATTATTTAGACAATTAATTATACAACTGTTTCTCGCCATAAAGTGTTGTTTACACCATTTACATAGAACCGGTTTTTTCCCAAAGACTTGTGTGAGCCGATTTCAAACAATAGATTCTCTTAAATCGGTATTACATGTATAATTATTGTTTTATTTTCACTTATACAACACACCTATGTTAGACACTACAGGACTAAAATTACTTTTTTACTATAAGACAAAATTTATGATCTTCACTAGTTTTCTTAAAAAAGCATACAAAATAAATATATATTTTTTAAATTTTTTATACATAATTAAAATGGATAGATCTTAACATCCGTATGGTTGGATCGTCGAAACAAATAATTTTATATTAATACCAAGCTAATGATATAGATTATAAAAATTCTATGCACTACCTCCTCACTTTTAAACATAAAACACATACTCATACTCTTGTATTAACTACAAAAATAACTTTCAATTAAAAAGTAACCATACACATCTATACATATGCAAAATATAATTATATTTTTTAAACAAAGAATATAAAAATCAAATTTGATTAATGAAATTAGACTTTTTAACTCTAAAAAAAGACAACTAAATATACAACGGTTTCCTCTCTATATACACTTGTCTATAATACTTACCTACAACTCGTTTAGCCCAAAGCATTATGTGAGTCTATTTCAGACAATAGTTTCCCATACAACGATATTACGTGCGTAACTGTTATTTCCTTTCTCCTTGTATAACATATTGGTGTTTAATAAATCGTTGTCTGCTATACAGTACAAGTTAAAAATTATTTTTTTACAATAAGACAAAATTTATGGTCTTCGACTTGTTTTGTTAAAATACATACAAAATAAACATTAAAATTTTAATTATTTTTGGTAGATAATTAAAATGGATAGATCTTAACATGCGTATGGTTGGATGGTCGAAAAAAATAATTTTATATTAATACCGAACTAATGATATAGATTATAAAAATTCTATGCACTACCTCCTCACCTTTAAACATAAAACACATACTCAAACTCTTGTATTAACTACAAAAATAACTTCTTATTAAAAAGTAACCATACACATCTATACATATGTATAATATAATTATATTTTTAAGCAAAGAGTACAAAAATCAAAATTGATTAATGAAATTACACTTTTTAAGTCATAAAAAAGACAATTAAATATACAATAGCTTCCTCTCTAAAAGCACTTGTCTACGGTACTTACTTACAACTAGTTTTGCCTAAAATATTATGTGAATCTATTTTAGACAATACATACATCAAGCATCAAGATTGTAATATCCCTAAAATCCAGGTACTTTTAAAACTTTGTTATTAAAAGTATGTATTGGATAATAATTATGGAATAAGGTTTTGTTGGGTAATTAAATTATTGAAATTGCCAGAACGAGTTAAAGATTAAATTGGTCGTAGCGAATCGTTACGGAACCAAAGAAAATCAAGTGATTTCCTTGAATAATTTAAAAGAGCCGAATTTTTTTTATTCATGGATTAACAAAATCCAAATACTTGCACTTAGCTAAAAGAATAAGAAATGCTAGTATATTCACGTGATTAGTAATAAAGGCGTGTTAGTGGACCCTGCTAAGATTGAAGCTATTTCCAACTGGGAAAGGCCAACAACGCCAACAGAAGTAAGAAGTTTTGTGGGACTAGCCGGATACTATCGGAGGTTTGTGCAGGATTTTGCCAAGATAGCTACTCCACTGACAAGGCTCACCCGCAAGACTGAGAAGTTCGAATGGACGGAAAAATGTGAAGCAAGTTTCCAAGAACTAAAGAAGAGGTTAGTTACCACACCAGTGTTAGCCCTACCCAATGAGAAAGGAGATTTTGTGATTTATAGCGACGCATCGCACAAAGGGTTGGGCTGTGTGTTGATGCAACATGGCAAGGTGATTGCGTATGCATCTAGACAACTGAAAGAGTATGAGTTAAGGTATCCAACCCATGATCTGGAATTAGCTGCGATAGTTTTCGCGTTAAAGATCTGGAGGCATTATCTTTATGGAGAGAGGTGTGAGATTTACACCGACCATAAGAGCCTTAAGTATATATTTACTCAGAAAGAACTGAACATGAGACAGAGAAGATGGTTAGAATTAATTAAAGATTATGATTGTTCCATTAATTATCACCCTGGGAAAGCCAATGTGGTGGATGATGCCGNACATGAGGCAGAGAAGATGGTTAGAATTAATTAAAGATTATGATTGTTCCATTAATTATCACCCTGGGAAAGCCAATGTGGTGGCTGATGCCCTAAGTAGAAAAGAAGGGCTGAAAATGATGATTTCTTCGGAAGAGTTAGTGCGAGAATTTGAAAAGATGGAACTGGAAGTAAAACTTCCTGAGAAAGGCACAGAGTTGCTGATGGAAATCCGAGTAGAGCCTGAACTAATTGAGAAGATAAGAATATGTCAAGAGAAGGTGATGGATGAGGGAAATACCAAGGTAAATGGAGATGAACGCAGGTTCGTTAGGGACGAGAAAGGAATCCTGAGATTTAATAATAGAATTTGGATCCCAGATGTCCAGGAATTAAAAGATGAAGTGTTGCATGAGGCACACAATTCTAGATTTTCTATTCACCCAGGAGGTACCAAAATGTATAAGGATCTGAAAGAGTATTATTGGTGGCCGAA